>JAECUM010053280.1:0-22109 GCA_016617855.1 Megalonaias nervosa
ATATATATATATATATATATATATATATATACTCTATTTTATCTTCACCCATTTCAAGCCTGGCTCCCATTTTTCCATACAATCAGTAGTGCGTGTCCTGAAGCTAGAAATGATTCTCATTGATTTCTATATTGTTTTCATGCATTGGCATGGCATATAGGTATACCAGTATACCACTTAACTGTGGCACTGGCAACTTTCAGGATATGAAACTTATAGATGTGGATTTTAAGTGAAGTGTGAAAACACATCTAGTACCATTCTAACGTGCATATTTGACGATAGACCATTTCATTTTTCCAGGCCGTAATTTCGGTTAAGTACAGCACAGCATGTGTTTTTCTTTACCACTGTGTAAATGAAAACTCTGCAAACCGAGGCAAATGAAATATGAACTAAATAGATTTGTGTCTATTGCTTTATTTTATTTTGCAATATTTTATATAATAATCTAATAATTCAACTTGCTTTGCAACACCTGTAATTGGATCAGTTAGTCCTATCACACAAGTTGCCTCTCACACGTCAATTGAACATCACATGACTACTCTCCAGTAATTACAGCCAGCAATTGTCAAATACTTCCCACGCAGATCATGTGAATCTGATTGTATAAAGAGTCGTGATAGAAAACACTTTTGTTTTTAAAATTTCAGATTACAATATTGAATGACATCAAATGGCTTCGTAAACGTTGAATGACATTCAATGGTCTTGTAAATATGCAAAGCACCATCTGGATGGTGTATACAACAATATAAATGTTAGAATGTGATTCTGCACCCGTCTGTGATTGAATCTTTATAGCCAAGTGGACTAAGTACATATTTTTTACCTATATATTCTCTACGTTTATTTTTCAGTACTGAACTTTCCAGTGTGTCCAAATCTAAATAAATCGTACTATTCAAAAATATCTTTTCGACAAAATGACACGAACGTTATTGTCATAGGAAGAGGCTGAACTGAAAGCAATACAAACAGCCATGGTCACAGATTTAACTTTCGGGGTTAAAATCAATGCCTGATTAGACACCGTTGCGGTCATGCACGCAGATAACCACACCATAATCCCCATATTCTAATCCTATTATTATTTTTTATTTTATTTTTTATAACATCTATACCGAAAATCCCAAATGTAAGCCACCAAAGAATTAGATGACAAATATTCTAAAACTGCTCTAAGAAAAACCGCGCATGCCCTGCCCACACCCACAACATATTCCATATTCCATAACGTATGATATAACATCATCATGCATAGTTAATATTGTTACGTGTCTAAGATCTTACAAAAAGTAACAAGAAAAGAGTGAAGACAACAAGCTTTGTAAAATTTAACAAATAATTTATTTCCCTGGAAAACCAAGGTAAAAATGAGAAAAAGAACTTACGGTTTTACGAATCAAATCCAAAATTAATCCAAGAATAAAAAATAGAAGTCCTATTATTAAAAAGTCCTAAATGAATCTGAGTTCGATTCCTGATGAAATTCAAAATGGAAGGCGATGACGTCTGTTGTGGTCAGTGTCGTACTGATGTGTCAACAGTTTCTTTGTTGAATCATAGAATATAATATTCCAGTTTGGAATTCCGAATAATTTTCGATAAATGTCTTTGTCCAAGAATTCTGTATGAGCGCTAGAATTTCCAGGGAAAATAATCGCTTGAAATTCAATAAAATAAAAATTCAACTCAAACTGGTCACAACATATGTTTGAAGCCCGACTGGCTAATTCTTATTATAACACGAGTTATAAGACTAACTAAAACGCAAAACAGATGCCCGAATGAAAGTCACATGGCCACCCTTCCAGAACAACATAGAAGCTTTTTACATGCCTAACATCAGGTACTCCCAGTATGGCCTTAACTGAAATCAATGGTTCTTACTCTGGGAATGAATAAAAAAAAATTTAAAAAGTTTGCCAGAAACCTTACTAGTTCTGAATCAAGGTCAGCAACTAGATACACTGTTTCTCTTACTGGTTGTTTTTTTATCAGTAAAATATAAAAGTCAGGTCAAACAGAACTGAACTGAATTTCTAAAAGAAAATGTCAAATCCAGTAGACAAAGTTATCATTACAATAACATGTAATGGAATGAATTTTTTTTTTTAAAACTAACAAATAAATAGTTAAGTTACATATACATAACAATATTCCAGAGCATATGACATAACACGGGCATGCATAAATTCCTTTATTCCACAGCATTTATCGTAACACCGTCATGCATAGATTCCATATTCCACAGCATATCACATAACACCGTCATGAACAGAGTCTATTTTCCGCAACATGTGACACAATATTGTTATGCATAGATTCCATTTTCCACACTAATAATGATTCTTTATCTTGAATCTTGTTACTTGCAAGTCTACATGCCGTAAAATTAAAACTTGAAACATGAACAAGTAAATATTAAAACTTTTTTCAGAGTAGATGATTTTATAAAAACCTAAAGTATTGTCTTGTATAGGTAATCGTTTTTAAAGTTTAATGACCTCATTTTACTGTAAGTTGATTTTGTTATGGTGATAAATCAAATGGATTACACTGCATAAGGCAGGCTGAAGACCGATTACATGCTACGCATAACACAAACTATTTCAAGGCAGTGTTGCTCAGAAGGCACGCAAAGTATATACACTAATGCAGAGTAGGTACAGTATTAATACTAACTTAAGTGCGTACCTTATTAATACCACTGAAATAAATAGAATATTAATACTACCTGAAGTACGTACCATGATAATGCTTTCTTGTAAGATACTTAGAAAATGATGATAGCAGAAGTAAGTAAGTATATAACCGTGTGGGCTAGGCTCGCAATAAATTGATGCCTGTGAAATATGGGATATGTTCGGGGGGCAAGATTGGATTTTATTTAGGAGACGCTAGGATAACGGTCCGACAGAGATAGCGTAAGGTCATGTAGACGAAATCACAAATTAGATACAGTCAAGAGACAATTTGTGCCATTTGGAAATATGTATCATAAAATCATATTTACCATAATAGTTATTAATAAAGGCGGACTAGAGAGAATTATTCTCACTTCAATGGGAGTGTTAAAATTTTGGCGGCTAGAAAAAGTTAATCCTGATTGGATAGCTAAACGAGGGGGTATGTTTCCCAAAAGGAATTCAAAGTTTTAAGTAAAAACATTGCGAAATTCGGCAGTTTAAGTTGTTCTGTGGAAGGGGAAGATGGATCAGTAAAAAATTACTTTTCTGGTTAAAACTGTCCAAGAGACGAGTGTCGTGAAAGTTGAGGGACAAGGAAAGAGAGATTCGGCTGCACAGAAAGAGCGAATCTAGAAAAGGAGCAAAGGTATTGTCTTAATTGCTTACAATATGTTCATTGATGTTAGTTTGGAATCATTTTGTTGAATTTATTCGTTTTAAGTTCATACTTCAGCTTTCCTTGAGTTCAGAATGTAAGCGTGCATTCATTTTCTTGGATTTTAAACGATTCAGGTATTGTAAGAATGTCATACAATATTGCATTGATATGAATGTGTTTGGATTTAGTGGTTTGTATGTAATAGAAATCATGTATTGTAGGAATTTCATGCATTACTCTGATACGAATTGTGGGAATTAATTCATCTGTCTTAAATGATATGTAGCATATATACTAAGAATTGATTTTACTATGTCCATGTCAATGAATCGTTAGTTAGCAAGTAATGTTGTTAGGACAAGACGTGAAGTCCATTAATTCAGTCCTGTAATTAAGTTGTGAACTCTCTTAACCGAAACAAAATCGGCGTGTATCGACCGATATCTTTCAGTTAGTAATATATAGCCCACAGTGGGACGTAATAGTTTATCTCAGAGGTCTAGTTATGTCATGGTTCCAGTTAGGAATGCGAATAGCCGCTAAAGAGACATTAATTTGATGATAATAGGGATTGTTTGTTTTAGATTGCGAACTGATAAGACGATATCTGACATAACAAGATAACAAGAGTGGGAATATTGACCGACGTCAGAAAAGAAAAAAGAAACCTGACACATATTAAATATTTAGGTTATGTTTTATTTAATTTTATTTACATGAAGAGAAAAAATAGCTCTATACCGATGCTACAGAGTGGGAAGGAGTACAAACTGCAACCAAGTTACGGTTGAGGATCCGAAGAGGTTGGTGAGAGAGAGAGAGAGAGAGAGAGAGAGAGAGAGAGAGAGAGAGAGAGAGAGAGAGAGAGAGAGAGAGAGAGAGAGAACCCCCAATGATTTAGAGTTCGATCAGTCACTCGATTCAATGAAATTTGTTTTATCGATATAGCGGAACGGCTAATTGCATTTCGCATATATTTTAAAAATTCTATATCTAAGAGTAAGCGAATCATTCAAATGTCATGTTCAGTTTCATTTGTTTATGTAATTGATTAAATTGTTATATTTTATATGCGGGGCCTAGTGTTGTTCTATTCTATATCCCTGCTCAGATTTCTGTTATTCCATTCATTAATTTCATATTTATTTATCTTTTTGTTTACTCGATCAGAGTAATAACATCGTGGTCGATCATCTCCAAGACAACAATAACAGAGCACCATAACAGGTGGAAGATCACATATCATCACTCCCTCCCTCACAACATCTTAACGCGTACCTTCATCGATGTCGACATGTTAAACTGCTGTTAAAATATCCTATAATAATTTATTTTGGAATACGTGTCACGTGAGACCTTCTGTACCCGTGGATCTGAAGTATCGTGTTACTTTTCGCCAGCAGGTTACGATGAAAGTAATTGTGAGTATTGTGCTTTAAAGTACAAGGATACGGCTTATGTGTATTTTGACACTCACCCGGATGATACTGCTCATGTGTATTTTGACATTCATCCGGATGATACTGCTCATGTGTATCTTGACACTCACCGGGATCATACAGTCATGTGTAGTTTGAAACTCACCCGGATGATACGGCTCATGAGTATTTTGACACTCACCCGGTTGATACGGCTCATGTGTATCTTGACACTCAGCAAGATTATACGGCTCATGTGTATCTTGACACTTGCCTTTGATGATACGGCTCGTATGTATTTTGACACTCACCCGGATAATATGGCTCGTGTGTGTCTTGACACTCACCGGGGTGTTAAGCCCTTGTATAGTTAGTTTCCCAGACACAACTAATCTGACCGCAGTCCCTTAATACCAAGCACAGTTTACGCATTTTAAATCATACGCTTCTGTAATGGTGCTAAATTCTGTAGATAATTTCGCAGTACATTCTGTTGTGGTCAGCGTAACACAAAACTACTAAAATCGTCGTATGGTTAGGCTGGCGATAACTTGGCAGCTTATAATAGCTAACTTCTCTTGTTTGGAGGCATAACTGAATCTTAGTTATACTCCGATCGATAACGGTGAGAAAGTGTAAACATTTAATAATGTCCATATAATGAAGCATAAAGTGTATACGTTTAAAAATGTCCATATCATATTATAATAAAGCACAAAGTATACATATTTAATAATGTCCATATCATATCATAATAAAGCATAAAGTGTATACATTTAATAATGTCCATATCATATCATAATGAAGCATAAAGTGTATACGTTTAATAATGTCCATGTCATATTATAATAACAAAGCACAAAGTATATATATTTAATAATGTCCATATCATATCATAATAAAGCATAAAGTGTATACATTTAATAATGTCCATATCATATTATAATAAAACACAAAGTGTACACGTTTAATAATGTCCATATCATATCATAATAAAGCATGAAGTGTATACATTTAATAATGTCCATATCATATTATAATAAAGGATAAAGTGTGTACATTTAACGATGTCCATATCATATAATAATAAACCATAAAGTAAATACATTTAACAATGTCCATATCATATAATAATACCATACCTTAAGGGACCTGTCCGACACTTTCTAAAAACGGACAGTAGGTAGAGTTGCATGGGATCTGTATTGGGCCCAGTTTAAAGCCCCGTATCTAGCCTCACGTACTTATCGTATCTGTATTTCAGTTCATTGCACAGGTCATACACTGCTTGGATTGCTGGAGTAGGTACAAGGAAAAAAAGAACGAGGGTTTTGTAAAATTGCATTAAGATGAGAAATTAAAACTGCATTAAATATTTGTCTTTATATTTAATTTCACCCCCCCCCCCTTTGAAATGACTTCTTCTAATTACAAACTTATTATGACTTGAACACGTGGAATACATATTTATTTAAGTATTAATGCCCCCTTTGGTAAACACATTGGTGTTTTCGTATTACCTTTATTGAAGGTCTTCAGTCAGACTGGTCCTCGTCTGGTTGTATAGGTTCTGGACGTTGCCTTAGGCCAATGCAACCAGTCCTGAACCAATATAACTGACCTTGAACCTATGACAAGACCGATACAAAAACACAGATTTAATAACAATAGTATTATATACATGTAAATTACTTAACAAGGGTTTTATAATTAAGATTAAAGGTTTCCTATGTGGCTTAAGAGGTCAATATACCATACAGACATATTAATCAACCTTACTTAGAACGCACTTACCTAATTACTACTCTTAAATGTAAGGACTACCAATGAGACCCGTGGTATTAGAGGCCGGCCCGTGGTATTAATGGCCGGCATCGCGCGCGCGCGCGCGCGCGCGTGTGTGTGTGTGTGTGTGTGTGTGTGTGTGTGTGTGTGTGTGTGTGTGTGTGTGATTTTTAACGTAGCTTTGACAATTTTTCAGTCATATCGCTACGATGTCTGCAGTGTGACAGTTTATAGTGATGTCTAGCACTGGGGCATCATGCCGCTGACATGTAGCATCATGTCCCACCCAGTCACATTATCCTGAAATCAGGCCGACCAGTCCTAACACTATCCTCATAATGCTGAGCGCCAAGCGAGGCAGCTGCTAGTACCATTTTCATAAGTCTTTGGTATGACTCGGCGGGGTTCGAACTCGCGACCTCCCGCATCCAAGGCGGACGCTCTAACCACTGAGCCATCGGAGCGGTCGGCTGGCGTCGAGCAGCTGGGAGGGTGAACAGACCACTTTTTAGAGTAGTTCATTTATGAAAATAAAACTTCCTACGAAAATGAACAGACAAGCGTTAATAATGCTAAACCGAGACCTCTAACTGGGTTACTCTACAGGGTTAGCGCATTTTTATTTTGTTTTGTTATTGACGCTTGCTTGACAAATTTTTATGTGTCCTCATTTACCGACCTGTTGGTTGCCGCCCTCTCTGCTGCTGTGTGTGTAATAAAAGCGCCGTCAGGTGGCGTAATTATATTATTATTATTATTATTATTATTATTATTATTATTATTATTATTATTATTATTATTATATCAATAATAATGAGCGATTCTACGCTAACCACGGAATCTCGCACAGCTTAACTAGCTCGACAGCGACTAGATGAAATTAAAAAATATCTCCCCGTCTGTGATTCTGTCAAGCAACAACTTCATGCGCGTCAGGAGTCTCAGGTGGAATTTACAGAAGGTACAGAACAGTTATTTAAACCAATTGTCGAACCAACCAAGAAAACTGTTACAGCAACTGAGGCAGCACAAAAAGCTCTTGAGACATTGCCTGTTGATATTGTTGGCCGTCTTCGAGCAACTCAACCACCACCCCGGCAACCTCCTCAACCACAACCTGAAGATCAACCGCAGCCAAAAGTTAGAATTAACATTATAGATAAATTTACGCCGGAAGGTATTACCGCTCTCATGGACCCAGACCAATTAATTAATATTGCCGCGTATGGATATCGTGATAGAGATAGGTATGTAAAACCCGAATATCTTAAAACTCTAAAATCTGCCGATTAGGTTAGGGATGTATATCGCGTCGTTACTGATACTCCGCAGATCAGATCTGATGAAGATGTTAATCAATTTAACATTTGTAACCAGGCAGTAGATGAGTATATTGAAATAACAAGGCAAGAAAGGAAACAAAAACAAGAAGAAATGAAGCAGCAACTTGGAAAAGCAAAAGCAGAAAGGAACTCAGCCCCAAAAGGTAGTTCCGTGACAGGAAGAAAAAAGCAGACGAAACAGCTGGAAGTGGTCTGTTCAACGCTAGCGATTGGGTCACTCGAGGAAGTGGCCTTATTACTTCATGCCCCAATAATGTCCTTGCTGATGTTGATCGACTAGAAATTTTAATCAGTGGAAGACAAGCCGGCAATAATTCCCCAGATATCATTAATGAAGCAGCTGCTATTTGTCAGAAATTATTTACAGGCGGTATCATGGACATTGATGTTTATCGGTCCCTCATTGATGAAATCGTTGATGATTACCGCAACGACTGATGCAATTAGATCAGTGACAATAAAATAATATGATCATACATAATGCTCAACGTAGACCTGTAAGGGTCAGGGTGATAAATTCACGATTACCACATATAAAGCGATTTACGGAGATGGTCTCAGTGATGTTGTTCAGGGTCTATTCAAAAGGATAGCCCCAAAAGCAATACCGATTGCAGAGCAACTGGGAATGAAAGCTATTGACGTTGTTCGTGATAAAGGTATTGGCACTGTTAGTGATGTTGCTAGTAAAGCATTCTCAGCAATTAAGGATAGACTAGCACGATTAATACGACAAAAACCTCAGCCAGCAAAATCGCCCACCACCAAAGTTATGCCTGCAAATGTTGGTAAAATAATAAATCAGGCTTCAAATCAAAGACTAGCAGAGTTGGCTGGTGTACCCCTGCCACTGGTACAATCAGAAAAAGAAAAAAATATAACTGCTAGTCTAATAGCAGGAAGTGGTCTTCGTGTTAGACGATAGCAAGTATAATAATGTTTAAGCGTGTATCTGATCCCGCATTTGACATGTATGCGCCAGTTCTCAAAGATGAATCGGTACGTGATTATCAGTATTATTCGTATGATGCACGAGAGCCAAATCAGCTTGGGCGAAATGAGCTGCAAGTTCAGGATACAAGCAGATATTTCTTACCCGCTGAAGCATTTATTGAAGTAGAAGGTGAAATTCTAAAAACAGATGTTGCTGAATATGGAGCCGATGTTAGAGTTTGTTTTGTTAATAATGGCATCATGGCGTTGTTCAACAGTGCCACGTAGAGCATCGACGGAAGTAATATTGAATCATGCATGGAAAACGTCGACGTTGCCACGACGATATTGGGTCTAGCAAGATATTCCGATGATTATCCAAGATCAGATGGTCCGTCAATGATATTTGTGAAGGATACTACTGACCACCCTGACAAAAAACAGTATAATATAAGACGACCAAGAAACTTCTCCGACAGCGCTGACGTTGTGTGGCCGGTGGTCAGTGATGCTAATCCTAAATTCAACTTAGGATTCGCAGCACGTCGATCAATGCTGAAGGTTGGAAGTAGAAGATATTCATGTGCAATTCCACTGTCATATATCTTTGGATTTTGCAGAAATGTCTGTAAAGATATTTTTGGAGCCAAGCATATAGTTGTACTTGTAAGAATGGCTACCGACGATGATGCAATCTTGCGCCCTATCGGTGATGCAAGTAAAGTAATACTGACAAAACTTTCATTGTGGATGCCATCAATGATACCGTCATTGACCGAAGAACAACGGCAGTTCTCTTTTATGGACTCAGGTGGTAAATCAACATTGTCATGGTTGACGATGACCACAGATAGTGTTCAAAGTACGACTAATGGTTTATTCACATGGCAGATAGCATCACAGCAAGGTATCTCTGCACCGCGACATATATTCATTGCGTTGCAAGATACTGTCTGAGTAAACTTACAATTATTTAGCACAATGATATTTGATAAACTTGGTGTTACTGAGGTTCACTGAGAATAAATGGACATCAAGAACCAGCTGAGGACATAATAATGAACTTTGATAACAATCATGTTGCACGTGCATATCATCGTTTGATGACATTCATAGGATGTGATCAAAATGTTGATTTTGGTCTACAAATATCACAACTAGATTTTACAACGCTGTATCCGATCTGTTACTTTTCGCTGGAACACATGGATTTTTATGTAGACAATCTGTTGCTGATAAACACTTTCGAGCTCGTGTGGCAAGAGGAGCTATTGCTATATACAGAGCAATCGCTGTTATACTCTCAGACAAAACAATGCTGCTTGAAGGTGTTGGTGGACGAATGAGAGTCATTGATGCCCCAGTGGAAAACATGTAATCGATTGCACGATCAGTAATTAAATGACCCATGATATTATAATGTCCTATCATGTTAATGTTTCTCTGACTTCTGGTCAGATTGAAAAGCTACAATCAGCATTAAAAAAGAATTCTGGAATGAAAATGTTACTGAAATCAGCTGCGTTGCAAGGGCCAAATAAACTATCACTGACAGAACGTCAACTCAAGCACTTCAATGACGCCAAACGATCAAAGACCGGTGTTAGACTTGATCTATCTGCGGGTCCCATTAAAGACATTGCCAAGACGGATAATTCCACTTCTTGCAGCTATACCAACGCTGATAGCCGCTGAAGCCCCAGCTGTTGCAAAATAGTTGCACTTGGTGCTGTTGGAACTGCCGCTGGGATGGCATTAAAGAAAGCGACAGGTCACGGACTAAAGACTTCCAAAAAAGGGCGATGTCTAAGACTGCCAGGACCCCCCACCCCCCATTCGTGGTACGGTCGACGTCTGAGACTGCTCGGGACACTTCCCTAAACGCAAAGCGTTTCGAGCTTCTCATGTCCAATTTTTATTTACTTGATGCTGCTAAGAAATTAAACATCAAAAACTTCAGAGGTGCTTTTATGCGTGATCAATTACCAAAACAACCAAACTGTGTTGAAACCGGTATAATGAATCTCGATGAAAGTTCTGGTCACTCATTGGGTTGCATATGCGGTTCATCCACGTGGAGTTGATTATTTTGATTTGTATGGGTTGGCGCCACCAAAAGAATATTTAAGATATGTCGGTGGAATACATAGCACTCTGATCTGGTATTCGACATTACCAACACAGACAATAACTGATCCGCCAATATGTGGCCGTGAAGTATTCGCTGTGCTCGACGCTGTGTCAACATCGTCAGGGGCACCGCCTCATAAAGTCGTGCACGAGTATACCACCAGACGACCACCAGACTACATCGTCGTCTAACGTTTTAAACATGAATTAGTGTAATATACAATGGTAGATATTTGCGGAATATCTGCTCTGAGTTTTACTCATGGCAAGCCCAGATGTGACTTATCCAAATATGCAACCCTTGACGAGGTCAAGGATGACCTAGCTAATCTTTTGCGTCTCGCAGATGTGGACCAAAGTGAAGTTGCTGTTTTTCAGGATAAGCAAGGGCGGTTAAAGACGAGCAATATCCTGTTGACATATATTATTCTGCGGGTTCCAGGTGCGACCGAAGATAACTTAGTGGTGTTTGCTTAAAACGGTAAAATTAAAAATTCGGAGGAATCACTTCTAACTCTCATGGGAGAGATTACTGAACGCATCAGAAGAATTGGAGACATTATGTATGGCGATCTCAGCATGAGCAGAAATACAATTATCAATGTAAAAGAACCAAAATCAGACGATGTCGTGGCAACAAAAAAAAAAAAAAAAAAATAAAAAAATAAAAAAAAAAATACGTGGACAGTAATGATGCCACGATCAGAACTGAGATTAGTAAATACGTTGCTAAAAACGGTGATGCAATGACTGGTTCTCTCAATATGGTTAGTAATAAAATTACTGGTCTCGGAGAACCAGAATCAAACGATGACGCTGCAACGAAGAAATACGTCAACAATAGCAACATCCCGATGATGACATTGTTAATGACAATCAATGATGGAATGGCCATGTTTAGGTCTGAATATGCTAATCATGTAACCGCGTTTAAAAATTTTTTAGTAGAAACACAAATAGAGCCATTCATGAATTATTTTTGGGAGTCGAGCAGTCATCGACATTAAGGTCTCTGACATAAAAAAGATTACCTATGGTGTAGTATATACAGTAGCGTCTGGATCATCATTATGGACACCACTCAATAAATCCATCAAACATACCGCTGAGGTTACCGGTTTGTTCAGGTTCTCAGTACTCGGCGTTACAACGTATACAATATCTATCACAATTTCACGGCGTTGTCCAGTTAGTGGATCGTCTGGAGCTGTGTTAGTGATATTGGAGCAAAACGACGAGGTAACATTCGTGGATGAACCCGAAGAAAAAGGCTCGGCGTGTTGTACTATTGATGTATTGAATTCGTCGCCAACATGCCACCTACTTAGAGTGTTAGTAATCTACATAATGAACCAATCACCGGTAACCACAACTGACGTTCAACGTTTCAGATACGAGCAAGTGTGTTTGTGGCATACCCAATTGAAAAATATCATTGATGCGCGTACAGTAAAAAAAAAAAAAAAAAATACCGCAGATGTATAGTTGTTACTGACATAATTGTATACTCTGCATCCGCCGTAGTCGCTGGAACAGTAACTATAATCGGAGCATTATCAGCCACATACATAATAGCACCAGTAATAGGAATTGGTGTTGCGGTTATAACCGGTATTGCTGGTATTCTTAATATCATCGAACAAAAATATCCACGTGCGCGGCTGATAAATGACACGAATATACAATGTTGCTGTCAGCGACAACACACGCACGCGCCAAATTATCATCACTGATATCATCAGGCCTCAACGATGGAATAATATCAGATTAGGAATCAGAAATGATTAAGGTTTACTATAGAGCAACTGGAAATCAACCCCTTGACTGTCAAGGATTAGAATTCCCCCACCCCGACAAGGTCAGGATCTCGACAAAGACAGGTATTTAGATCCCTGATTTAAATAATAATGTCGCAAGATCAATCACTGCGATTGCTAGAACGAATCGTCGCTAATACAACACCACCAACAACCACGATAACATCAGCTACGTCAACCAAACCTGAGTTTGACGTTAGCTTTCCAACGGCAATTCCAGCCAAGGAAATAGGTCTAGCACAATTGCGAGTATATTTAAAGCAGCATATCACTGAAATGGTACAGCATCTAAACCAGGTTGTATCCGACCTCAGATTCGTCAATCCGATTATTACTGAAACAATGATTGATACCAGTAATGAATTCGTCGATGTTTCACCTCCTTATTCTACAACAGTTAAGCAGTTATTTCTCAGACACTACGCGATCACAGAAAAAGAATTACCAACATTCATATTACCAGGATTCAACTCCGATAAGTTGACAAAAACCGTCAGTGATATCATTGATGAATATTTTCCAGCGATACTAGAATCATGGAGAAAAATATCCCCTCCGAGTATTCTCAAACATAACAATGATCCAGATGGCGGTGGTCGTCATATATCACCAGGTGTTGTCAATATCACATCAACGATAGCAGTCAATCTGGTGTGTGATGCGATCGATGGCAGCTATGAAGTAGATCTTGAAAGATCCAGGCAGGCACAGCAAGAATATATCCTATACTCATTTACTCCTGAAGTTCCACCTGGATATTTAATTGTGTCAGTACATGTTAATCCGGTTTATTTGAGATGTCATAATCAGCTATTGTCACGGATACATTTCAGACTTAGTGACCAGCACGGACACCTTCTTGATTTAAGAGATGAATCTTTGACGATAAGTTTGTATGTGCGTTCGTGACAATAGTCAAGGAGTAAAAAAAAACCGCGTCCGGGTATGCCAAAATCGGACTGGGCCCATGGAACCTTAATGAAAAAATAAATTATTTTGTGCGGCATTATATAATGTACCAACACACGAGAGATTTTGTATACAACAAAGCGGAACTCGAAAGTGCCGTCAAAACAATCTTGACACATCCACACACAGAACAATTTAGTGTTATTGTACTTATTGATGATTATGGCGATGAGAAATTTTTGTTAACGCAGGAACAGTTAATGAACTGCAACGAGAACATGTTATTACAGCTGTATGCGATAGGGATCAAATTTTGAATTACGCACATTCTTGCCTTAAACGGTTCAAGTTACAGGAATTACTTTATGGGTTGTCCGAAAATTAAAATTCGTCGGAGTAACTACCCAACCAAAAAAAGATTTTCTGACTAAAAAAAAATCTCTATCTCCCCCTGATAATAATCAAGAGGGATTATTATTCGGTGTTATAACTTTCACTTTCACAATTCGATTGTTTACAATCGGACATAATTTTTTTTCAACTGTCTTACACGCACACTCACAATCTTTTTTGTTTTATATTCTTGAGACAACTCTGATCTAATTTTCTCAATCGCCTGTGCGAGTGGAACGAATTGCTCAGCTTGCGTATCATTACATACACAAACTAACGATTGTGTCATTGCCTGTTGGAGTAATTTAATAAACCTGTATGTGTGTATCTTCCTTCAGATTTTCGTTCTTGTAACATTTCAAAATCATTTGTGATTTTTTCAGGATCAGGTTGATCAGAAAGTCGAAATTGCTAGCAATCCAGTCATGCCATTTTTCAATCGCAGAAATAATCGCATTAATATTTTCGTGATTCATTATATGATAAATATCTGTTTAAAATAAGTGATTAATGTGCTAGCACAAAAGGAGATAGCTGGGCCCAGGTGATGCCCATTGATAGTATTTCCTGGGGGTATATACTTTATTTATATACAGACATCTGCTACCGTAAGCTGATGGTGCTCATATATTATTTCACGTCCAACAGGCATCTGTATTGATCAGTGCTAATTTAAGCGCGGACACAACCCCCAGTAAACCCCTACATTGCCAAACGACATTCTAGCGGGTCAAGAGGGCTATCCGAGCGACCAGACCTCCCATGAATTATGATGTCTAGTCAGGCAATTACCACTGATCGATCACATACACCACGTTGGATTTCAGATTATATTCACACCCTCTCAGCTGATACCCGTTGTCCCGCTGCTTATATAGGGGGAAAGATATTTTTTTGTCGTCTGTGGAGATTCGAACTTGTATTAATTTGTCTATACGATCGATTGTCAGGCGCGTTACCGATTGCGCTATGATTCATGTTTTCCTATACATGTTCGGAACTCATATATAAAATTACACACAATGGGAAAAACACAAGGAAAATCCCCTTCCTCCTTGAAGATATAATACAACCACCATGTTAAGTTAAGGCCGCCCACTGAATCAATAACTTGACGTATGTATTATACCTGTGTGGGGTCCTTTAGATCCCCAGTAACTATATACCTGTACACGTAAGCTTTTAAACAATGAGATCAATCTCTGGCCCACATAATTATCAAACCCTACGTGTACAGGTATATAGACGAGGTCTGTAATCAGTCAAATCAATGAAAACAGAGTTGTTTTAAGACGGAACGCTGATTTCCTTCCATCGATTCTATCGAGGGCATGTGAATGATACACATGTTGACATACGACAATCAGGCGCTTACAAATACATCATCTTAAAACAACTCACATTTTGATTTCCTTTCACGGGAATACGTGAAGACCATCACACACAGACATACAGAAAATCAAAACGATCTATTATGCTTCCATTCATTAGACCGACTGAGCGATTTTTAATTGTGGCCCTGGTGTAAAACACCAGGGAATATCTGAAGCTGGCTTCGGGAGCCAAGTAGAGTTGCTGTTCTCTGTAGTACTGTTTAGTTCCTGCAGAGTTATCTCCCTTATTGCACGGAATTTCACGCTTAGCTAACAAGTCAGTTCTTGCGGTGTGCAATATTGAAATATTGTTTTTTGTTTGTATTTCTTTGAAAATGCTGAGTTAGTTATATTATCTGCGACACGCCGTACTGAAGCCCGGCACAATCAAAATGTTTGGCAGCTGCATATGTCCATGGAAATATTATTTCTTCGCCTGTCTGTGTATTTACATATTTAACTGATCTTGGATCTTTATTATTATTTCCAGTATTTCCCCGTGCAGAATTCTGACTTTGTGTAATAGCCTGAAGATTATTCAAAGAATTATCAAGTTTTTGACCGTTAATGTGATTAATCATAAAACCATCCCCGATCAGATGATTAAAACATTCATAAGCAAATCTATGTGAGTGGTATTTTTGTTTCCATCACCGAACATGAGATAACCAGCATTAGTGACAAAACAGACTGTTTTTTTAGTCGATAGTTTCTGAATATACCAGCACGCGATGTCTTATAATTCCTTATGATGGAATGCGCTACAAATTCATCGACGTTATTTCCTTGCTCATTTATATAGTACATACTACTTATCTAAATTATTAAAAAAAATATCTGGGATGCTATCCTCCGATTTCGATAGATCCCCAAAATCTAGCGAGATATTCTTCAGATTTGTTTTATAGGAGATTCATCATTTCTTTTTAAATGATAATACCGTTTCAAAGCTCTGTATTTTCTGCCTCCACAGTCTAGACACAATTGCGTTCCCCTCCTGACTCATTGTTACATTTCAAACATGGCTTTGGTCCTTCACCCCCTCGTCGCACACTTTACAGGTGGTATGCACAGAAATCCGTTACACAAACCTTATTACAAGGAGTTGTAGATCCAATCATCAACCACTTGCAACAATTCTTTGCTCTAATCGTTGTATATTATAAATTGAAGTTTAATTTAAATATATATTTGCCTTAATTATATGATGGAAGATTTTACAAGATTATCTGCGATCAAACCCTCTCAAGCTAGATTCGATCTTGACAGAATAACCCTGACTTTGCCGAGGCGAGCTCTGGTTGATGTTGATCCTGATTCGACAAATCAGACTCTAATCAATCATATCCGTGAAGCCAAGAGAGACTTTCGCAACGATGGCGCGACTTATGTGTGGTCAACATTCAGAATTAGGCAGGACGATAATACCCAGATTGATGCTACAATGAATGACCAGCGAGCAAGGACAATCATTAATTATCTAGACGAACAAAGATACCTTTTTAGAATAAAATTTATTGTAGCGGAAAACGTCGCCGATGTAACCTGGATTATCCGTGACAAACATCACCCTGTCAGAGAATAACATCGCGCAGGGGGTGTTGTCACGTTAAGTAAAAATTCCAAACCAGGAATACTGACTGGTATCGACAAACCATATTATGAGCTAGCATACCCTGTGACGGCAGTTATTTATGCGGTATATCCGCTGAATGATAAACACATTACCTAGTACTGATTGTTTTGAGAAAGAGTCACATCGCTGCCGCTCACGAGCGGTCACTGGTGTTTGTTTCTTAGAGATTGCATTGATGGGGGTCATAGAAATTCCACGAGTAATTTCATTACTTAACGCAACTATTGCACTTGGTAGTCTTGCAACCCATTCACGAGATCTCTTGTCCGCCTGAACTTTGTTCAGGGATATTTCATGCGCATACTGATATCCAAACAATCGCTCAGCAAGTGTTCGATTAAATCGTTCAACGATTGCCTGATCGCGATGAATTGCGTTGTAGCCTCGTCTGTTTTTTTTAACGTTATCTTGCTGCATCAGCGATGTTACTGCACCAACAAATTCTTTGCCAGGGTCAACCTGCAGTAACTGTGGCCATCGCAAGGGTCCTCGTTGATAAATTTGCTCAAACGCAGATGCAACTTCAATTGCTGTTTTTGTTGACAGTGGTTCTGCTTCTTTATATCTACTTGTAACGTCAACGACAGTCAACGCGTATTTGTATGTGCGCAATTGACGTCGATGTGTTTTAATAGTATCATGTGGTAAAAATAAAAAGTCTGCTTGATGAACTTCAGTGGGAGTGCCGACATCAAAATGTGCATACTGAATTATTTTAGGTAGTGGTAGATAATTTGCCATATTGCCTGTCGTGCTAACAAATCTGCAGCAACAGAACGTGCGACACCTGCTGCATCAGCAAGTTTACTAATCACTGATTTACCCCTCCAATATCCACTTGGGCTATAATAAATTCAGTCCATATAATAGTTATCTATGATTAATTACCAGCCCCTAGCACTAGTTCACCTTTCATCGAAAATCTTATCAAAAATTGGCAAGCGATTCTCTGAGAGATTTAATTTTTTACAGACTTTCGAGTGCGAATCAACTTCACGTCTGCAATATGTCGTTGTTGCAGATCTGGATTTTTATACGCGACATCATGCACGTTGCACGCTTGATCAATCGCATTTACTGCATATTCTCCAGGTATTGGTTGATCTTTCTCGTCAAGTCGTATATCAAGTCGGGTTGCAGAACCACAATAATTATATCCAGGGAGATGCTTCTCGCCAGGCTACTTAGCCCATGGAGCCCCTGGTAATTTTCCCAGTGAAGTAGCGATATCTAAGCCTGTTGCATGAGAGATAAATTTGTATTTTTGTACCACATTTCACACACTTGCATGTAAGTGTACGCGCTTTATTCCTCGTCGTTATTGTTTTCAATCCACTGGTCTCACCAATGGTGGTGGCGTGTGCTCTGCATCAAACACAAAATAAATCCATGTACTTATTATATATTTCTACAACATGGATGTCATTGACTTCTCAGCGATACGAAAGCAAGAGCCAGTAAAGCATCATCCAGCACTACCAAATTCTATCAGAGCAATTATCATTGATCCATCTGGGTCTGGTAATACGCAATTGTTGCTTAATGTGATAATGAGATGCCTCAAGTGGGATAAGTTGTATTTTTAGTGGCACCATCTGTAAATGATCAGCGATGCTACAACGTGTTTAAAGATTTTAATGAAAATGCATAGTTGTTGGACGAGGACGGCAATGATATTATTGATTTTATCACCGACATCAACGATGCGCCATTGACAGATGATCTCAACGGGGGCATCAACAATCTCATAGTATACGATGATGTGATACTGGACAAACAATCAAATCCAGCTCGGATATTTTCCCCAGGCAGACACAAAAACACCGATATTATATATGTTACTCAGCGATATGTGCAAATACCTAAAGTGATCAGAAATAACTGTAATCTTCTGGTTGTCTTTAATGGTGTTGATACCCGCACACTAAGAAACATCCACCAGACTTGGTGTTCAGGGGACATGGAAATGATCAAGTTTATAAACTTCTTTTCAAAAGCGCAAGCGATTCCTCATGGATTTATCACGATACATTTACATGATCCTCGGTCACGATATCGCATAGGTCTCGATAAAATTTTTGGTTGAAAGACCTGCCACGTGACTGCGCTTTTTTTTTAACACACACGGCAGCAGAGAGGGTGACGACCAACAAGTCGGTAAACGAGGACACATACAATTTGTCACGCAAGCGTCAATAACAAAAATAACAAAAATGCGATAACCCTGTAGAGGCCTAGGTTTAGTGTAAACCGGTTAGAGGTCTCGGTTTAGCTTTATTAACGCTTGTCTGTTCATTTTCATAGGAAGTTTTATTTTCATAAATGGACTGCTCTAAAAAAACAGTGATCTGTTCACTATCCCTGCTGCTCATCGTGTTACATACTGTAGGTCAACATGTGTGAACTGTTGCCAAAAACCTACACCAAAATGTGCGTAATATTTTGTCGAAGTATCTCATAATTTTCGTATTTGATTTTTTTTTCTTCTCAAATTTGGAACTTGTATGTAAAATATCGTGAATGCAGTAGGAAACACTTTCTAATGTAAACGAAAGTGGGTGATGCTTAGAGCAAATTTATGTAAGTTCCAGATTACACAGGTTGTGATTTTACCAGGGTGGATATCGATGGGCTAACTAAAAGGGCAAGATTAGTTGTGTCCGGGAAACTCCCTACATGTGCAAGGACCTTAACTTTCGGGGGCCCTGAGTGGCCGAGTGGTCTAAAGCGCTCACCGTTACGGATCACTGCCGTCTCACCTCTGTCTACGTGGGTTCGAGTCTCGGGCTTGGCCAATGTGGGTACGTGAGAAAACTTGCCAGTAGGTTCTCGTGGGCCATAGGTTCTTTTCCTGGTTCATCCTCCACCATTGATACTGGTCGCCATGTATAGCCTATCATGTGCTGAAAAAATGGCGTTAAACCCTACAATAGTAACAACAACAACCTTAACTTTCGTTCAACGCTGTATGTGAGCCTTAGAGTTATAATGGGATACACATGGAATTTAAATCGCTCGGAGTAAACACTACACTAGCCATACCTAGGAAATATAGGGAATTCCCCGGCTGACGTAGACACAATATAAATAATTAGTTCATTATTTATTTCTAGCCCTTGGGCGAAGGTTTACAGAGAAAGAAAAGTAGAAAAACAGCACTGCTAGAAGTTAAGTTCTAACATGTGACCCTGAGTTAAATAAAGACAACCTGTTGAAGAGGGATTAAAATTATAGCTACTTGGGATTAAGGATTTGTAATAACAAGGGATTAAAATGATAATTACAGAATATGCGTGTGTGTGTGTGTGTGTGTGTGTGTGTGTGTGTGTGTGTGTGTGTGTGGATGTTTAGCGTAGCTTTAACAATTTGAGTCATATCGCTACGATGTCTACAGTGTGGCATTTTATGTCTAGCGCTGGAACATCATGCCGCAGACATGTGATATCATGTCCCACCCAAACACGTGGCATTATGACCCACACCGTCACATTATCCTCACACCAGGTCGACAAGTCATAACACTAACCTCTTAATGCTGAGAGCCAAGCGAGGCAACTGTAACATTTTCAAAAGTCTCTGGTGCGGCTCGGACGGGGTTCGAGCCCGCAACCTCTCGCATCCGAGGCGGACGCAATAACCACTTAGGCCACCGGAGGAGCGGTCTATAATTACAGAATTTATAATCACAAGGATGAATTTTAGCGATATATATCGCCACTGATTTGCGAGATAACGTGTATCGAGATACGTAAGTCCCAAAACGAAATATTTCGATAAATATTCTAGGATCTTTTGTTAAAGTAAACAATGTTTATAGTACGTTTCACCTTGTCATCACAACTGAGTAAAACCATGGAATTAATTACTTTGTAAAAATCTGAATAAATGCAGAGTGTATTGCATTGTCACAACAAGTCGTAATATGATAAAATGAAGAGAAAAAGTCGATATAGGTAAAAATACATTTTTGCAATTTTGTCCATTTTCAAGTGAAAAGGAATTTAAATTTCAGGAGTTATCGTAAATATATAGTGATACACTTTTGTTTTAGCAGTACACAATGGTGAGGGGAAGCAGGAAGAAAACTTTATTCTTGGACAAACTGCGGTTTTTCGGATTCAGTTTTTATTTTTATGTCTATTTCTTTTCTTCTTTTTTCTGTTTGTTTTCTTTTGCTTCATTTTTGCTTAAAACCACGATTGCGGTACAGGTCATGCATGTAGTCAGACAGCAAGATGACTTTCCTGTCAACGTTCATTAAAGATCAGGAAAATAAATGGACGAGAATCAAGTTTACAGTCATCCCACACACCCACTACTAAACAATAACAGTAGTCACAACTATTCGTATGACTCTAGAATCACAATATTTTTCACAGTTTCATACATGCTTGCATTTTCAAACTGTTGTTGAAAAATATTCAAAGAAAATGAAAATATCTGCTTTTATTTCTCAAAATTAATGTTGGAACTTCATCTCTAAAATCCGGATAATGTGAATGGGGTGGGGATTTGATTGGGGGTGGGTTTGAAACCAAAACAAAATAATGTCCCTTCTGTTCTTCTCAGTCACCCACAAATATCACCATACGGTATTTGTGTGTGTGTGTGTGTGTGTGTGTGTGTGTGTGTGTGTGTGTGTGTGTGTGTGTGTGCAACAGTTAAACAGACCTTTAAATACCAGAATGTGGAAATTGTGGAAATATTTTACTTCAAACGAAACTAGGTAATGACTTTATTTATTTTTTAAAATTCTTATTAAAAGTTACGATAATACTCATCACAGATTAATATATTTTGACTCCAGTCTAAGCAAAGATGGAAAACAAGATTAAAATTATTCATCGATATATCTGGTTACTTGACAACTACTATATATTTTGAATTCCTACATGTAAAATCAGTGAAATAATGAGACTTTTAACAAACAAAAGAATCTTTCGAAAGGGATGCCGTCTTAATTTTACCACAAATAATAATAATAATAATAATAATAATAATAATAATAATAATAATAA
>JAECUM010053281.1:0-15583 GCA_016617855.1 Megalonaias nervosa
TCCAAGCACTCAAGCAGCAGTGATGTCGAATCGGATCAAGTTCACATGACTTTGGTGCACTCTTCATCACGATTGTACGTACTAAATCCATAGAGACAGGTTCAAATGCTGCTAACGGTTGCTGCTGAAATTCTGTATCACAACTGTATGGTGACGACGAGTCAACTGAAATTGTGTTGTTAAGTTTATCTCTGATGGTTTGTACTTTGTCACGGAAGAAATTTGCAAACAGGTCCGGGAGGTCGACTAGAGAGAAAGTAGCTGGAAGTGGTGTACATTTGTTCCTTGACATTAGCTTGTTAGTAATCTCAAATAGCTCTTTGCAGCTGGAACTTTCCGTGATCTTAGTACTGTAGTGGGCTGATTTCGCTGCATGGACTATGTTTGTGATATTCTTCTTAGCGGCATCATAGATCTGCTTATGAATAGTGAGTCTGGTGGAAAGCCAAAGCCTCTCAGCTTTACGGCGGTCTCTTTTAGCAGTGCGAAGCTGGTCCCTAACACTGCTATACCACGGAGAACACTTCTGAATTGCTACTCTGCACTTGGTTGCTGGGGCATGTTTGTTGAGCAATGAACGCAGGCAGTTATCAAGTTGTTCTGCTGTAGTAGGTAAGCTAGTTGTTAGGTTTGCTTGGATGTCATGCATTAGTTTGGTTCTGTTTATCATACGGAGGTTTCTCTTAGTAGCGAATAAAGGTGGAGGGTTAGGGACTGATACGTCAAGATGGCATATAATGCAGAGGTGATCTGATGAAAGTTCGTGGGACACCAGGGAGGACTGAAGAGTATTATCATCAGGTCTGTAAAGAATCCAGTCTAATATGTGACCATGTTTATGGGTGGGTTGGCTAACTGACTGTTTGAGGTTGAAAACGTGAATGGAATCTAGGAGTTTCGATGTGCATGGGTTTCCAGGACAGTCAAAGTGAAAGTTGAAATCTCCAAGAAAAAGATTACTTTTTGATAAAGAGCTGAACGCATGGTATATAACACCGAGTTGAGGTCAGGACCGTTTATTAACAAATGTGAATCAAATCGAACGAAGGATAAAAATAGGTTATAAATTGATTTTTGATAAGAGTGAGTTAAAGTAGCTTAGCACGATTTGCCTTGGTCATCTATGTAACTGACACGTGATTCATGCACAGGCCTGTATAAGTCTATCCATCAGGTGATACAGGGACAGGCCTGCATAAGTCTATTCATTAAGATGATTCAGAGATAGGCCTGTATAAGTCTATCCATCAGGTGATTCAGGGACAGGCCTGCATAAGTCTATTGATTCAGGTGATTCAGTGACAGGCCTGCATAAGTCTATCCATCAGGTGGTTCAGTGACAGGCCTGCATAAGTCTATTCATTAAGGTGATTCAATGACAGGCCTGCATAAGTCTATCCATCAGGTGATTCAGTGACAGGCCTGCATAAGTTTATTCATTAAGGTGATTCAGGGACAGGCCTGCATAAGTTTATTTATTCAGGTGATTCAGGGACTGGCCTGCACAAGTCTATTTATTCAGGTGATTCAGTGACAGGCCTGCATAAGTCTATTCATTAAGGTGATTCAGTGACAGGCCTGCATAAGTCTATCCATCAGGTGATTCAGTGACAGGCTTGCATAAGTCTATTCATTAAGGTGATTCAGGGACAGGCCTGCATAAGTCTATTTATTCAGATGATTCAGGGACAGGCCTGCATAAGTCTATTTATTCAGGTGATTCATGGACAGGCCTGCATAAGTTTATTTATTCAGGTGATTCAGGGACAGGCCTGCATAAGTTTATTTATTCAGGTGATTCAGGGACAGGCTTGCATAAGTCTATTCATTAAGGTGATTCAGGGACAGGCCTGCATAAGTCTATTTATTCAGGTGATTCAGGGACAGGCCTGCATAAGTCTATCCATCAGGTGATTCAGTGAAGGACCTACATAAGTCTAATCATCATGTGATTCAGGATAATTTTCTGGAAGGTTTCATCTGCTTGGTGGCTGCAATTCTCAGTTCTCTCTGCTTGATGGCTACAATTCTCAGTTCTCTCTGGGTTGTTTAGTATATTGACACAACGGGGTAGAGGGCATGTGCTATCAAGGATGAACCTATTGTTTCAAAATTTACACATAATTTTGTTTACATTTACTTTAGTTAGGGTTGAAAATAGATTAGCTTGTTTTTGGACTACTCTTCAGAGTTAGACTACTACAAGAGATCATATTCATAGGAAAAAACCAGCGACTACTACGAGAGATCATATTCATAGGAAAAACCCAGCGACTACTACAAGAGATCATATTCATAGGAAAAACCCAGCGACTACTACAAGAGATCATATTCATAGGAAAAACCCAGCGAGCATGCTATAAAGGTAAATATCCCAAAATCGACATATTTGATGAGTTATAAAAAGAACACCATTTTGTTTTAAAAACAGTGAACGTTAACCATATATAAAGCCCATATCTATAATTAATGACAAAGCAATCAATTGAAACACGTTAGTTGAATAAGTGTCATAAAAGTTTGCATTAGATGTAAGATTTAAGGCATTACATCGTGGCGATGGACAACGACAAATTCTTTATTATTCGATACATATGAGGTAAAATATTAGCATATCACTTTGCATGCGTGTATATCAGCCATGGACGATATAATATTTTTAAGATTGATCGCAATTTACCTCAGACTGACAGAATATCACAGTTATAGTCAAATGGAATACATCATTTTCATCGTTATTTCTCCCGTAACCTGGTAATTGTTGAGGCGCCACTGAAGATATTGCGACTCTCTCCCTCTCTCTCTCTCTCTCTCTCTCTCTCTCTCTCTCTCTCTCTCTCTCTCTCTCCATTAGCCCTATCTCTATTGCTCTTTGAGACTTTCCGAAGTCCATGTCTGCCCACTCTTTGATGTTATCTTCCCATCTCTTCTTCTGTCTACCTCGTTTTCTCTTTCCTCTGTCTGTGCCATGTAGGATTGTCTTTGACAGGCCAGATGAGCGTGAGACGTGACCATACCATCTTAGTTTGCGTTTCTTTATAGTAGTGAGCAGATCTTCATATGATCCAGTTGCGCTTTGGATTCTAATGCATACCTCCTCATTAGAAACGTGGTCTAAGTATCAGATGTTCAGGATCCTTCGATAATATCTCGTCTCTAAGGAATGGATTCTTCTTTCTTGTTCCCCTTGATTCACATGCGTACAGGAATATGAACATGACGAGGGAGCGCATAAACTTAATCTTGGACCCAAGAGTGATGTTGCTGTCCTTCCAAAAAGGCTTCAGCCTAGCCAGTGCAGCTGTTGTCTATGCAATCCTGGAAAGAACCCCAGGTCTGGAACCTTCATCAGAGGCGTAATACCAAGGTACTTGAAGCTTGTCACTATGCCCAGCTTCTGTCCGTTCACTCTTATTTCCTTTTGGATGCCTCTAGAGTTGTTTGTCATTACCTTGATCTTTTCATCCTTTAGTGACTCGTGGTTGAGACGGTTCACTGTTTCCAGCTGTTGTTCATTTCCTGCTAAGTCAAGGATATCTGCTGTGACTCAGGGCTTCTTTCTCCTACGACATTTGGCTAGGATCTCGCTGGCTGTGCCTATTACTGCCGAGCTGAAAGAAGTGATCAAGGAGTCATGATTCATTTTTCAGCACCCAGAATTATGAGTGGTGCAAATCTGCCGCATAGTGATGCCTCAGATGTTTGTGCCACGCATGGATCTTTAAGATTTTCAAGATCAAACCTGGTCCTAACCTGTCTTGGCTTCTTGATTTTCCTCAGACGAAGGTGGTAGTCATCATTAGCAAGTTATGATCACTTCCTATGACGCCCCTGGGGAGCTGCTTGTTCTGGTGTTTCCTCACTAAGATGTAGTCAGACTGGTTGTGGTGTTTTCCGTCTGGACTGTGCAAGTGCATCATATAGATGGTTTGTGTGGGACAAGGGTTTTCATTAGCAATAGTTTATTGTAGGTGGCAAAGTCAAGGAGCTTCAGTCCTCTCTCATTGGTTTGTTCATTACATTATGGACCAGAGACTTCTCGCAAGTGTGCCTTTGTGTCTTCTCCTACCTTGGAGTTCCAGTCTTCTTGAATAACGAGAATATCCTTCTTAGGTGTCTGGTTAATGAGAGTTTGAAGTTGGTCGTAGAACGCATCCACTTCGTCGTCATCATGGTTAGATGTTGTGGCATAAACTTCTATGATGGTGATGCTGAAAGGAGATGCCATCTAGCGCATGGTAATCATCCTGTTAGACATTGGTCGACAACCCATGTCTGCACTCACAATGTCCTTTTGTAACATAAATCCGACTCCATGCTCATGTTTATCCTCATGTCCACTGAAGAAAGTCCTGTGTCTTTCATCCGTTGATCTCTCCGAAATTCTCCTATCGCATCTAGCAGAGTCCAATTATGTGCCATTGTTACCTTCCCATCTCAATGGTTAGCTCCTCGAGTTTCCCGACAGGTCTTAATGTCCGGACATTCTATGTTCCAATGGTCATGTAATCTTTTGCCCGTACTTTGATGGGGGTTGCACCAGTAGCAGACTTATCACCTCCTTCCCGGTGTCCATTGGTAACCCGGGCTGCGACCGATCCTGTATGAGAACGCTATCTATTGTCCTTTAGACATCTCTTGCGTATCATGGACAGTCGCAACCTGGTGGAGCCCATCCCTCTCCAGGCTGAGGGCCACAGCCGCTATCCATGTTACCGTATGACTCGCCATGGTCTCGAACATGTGGCCGTTGAGTTCATCTTGGAACCCCTCCGCCATGGCCGTTGACGTTCAACATGGAAGACTTCCGCCCTGTGATGTCATGTTACCACCCCATATTTCTAACGTAGGTAGGAAGATTCGTGGAGGCGGGAATGTCTTAAATCTTCTCTTGCATATTTATTCTTGCCCACTGCCTGTCCAGTCCATGCAAGTTCTTAATGCTGAGCGTCAAGCGAGTAACTCTTTTGCCATTTTCTTTAAAAAAAAAGATCTTACGAGGGTTCGGCCGAGCAGAGCCAAATGGAATATGAACAAGTTTAAACTTACATACATGAATGTTGACATAACTTGAAAGACAGGATATAAATTACGATAAATGGAGCACGAAATTAATCTGTAGAAAACTCATTACTTTACAATGATAAAACTATGATACTTTCTCTTCCTGAAAATAGGGAAAGAACAATAAAGAAACGGCGAAAAAATGATTAGAAATTAACAAAATTTCAATAAAATAGTATTTTATTAAAGTGGCACTTTTCTCAGAACTCAGTAATTCTTTAAACGTTAGTACACATGGTCTCATGTAGAAGTGTTTAGGTTGTAGTTGCTTTTTTCTTCTTTGAAATAGCTACGTTCAAGGAGATAATGAAATTCATCACCCGCTCGGTTTTGAATGAAAAGTTTGCACAATTTTTCATGTCTCGGCAAATTTTCCCATCTTCCTTTCTCTATAGGTAGACAATGATTACATTCAAAATTTTGTATGTTTACCTTATATTGAAGTCTTTTACCAAATAATGTTCTAATCTAATTCCGTTTCAAAAATTATATTTGTAACAGCCTGTTTCGAGTTAGTAATGGATGATACCCATGTCTGTATAAACTGATCATGAAGTCTTTCCTTAAATCTTGTATGTAACCAGGATTTATTGTTAATATTTTGATTAACCCAAATAGATTGAATCCCATTTTCCGATAAAATATTATGAATGATCTCTGTGCATTTACTTCTGACCACACCATTATTATAATCCTACAATAGCCTGTTATACATAATATAAGATACTTTCGTTTGTTTACTACCAATCAGCTTTACCAGTAGCCAACTATTCTTGATATTTGTAAATGAAGAGGGGTTCTGCCAAGCTCACCATGAAGCATATACGTAGGATGGATTTTAAACCCAACTCCCCCCCCCTAACAACTTTTAGTGTATATTTTGGAAGTCTAAATGAGGCCGTTCCGTCATATTTAATGCCTAGATATCAACTGTGTAAATATGAATTGGAACTATTGTCATATCAAAAGTGTAAGCTGACAGTCAACAGGCAAAATAAATATTTGTGTTCTCAGTAAATATCTACGATTTTTTTTAAATAGTATCAGTCCTAAATGTTTATAATTTCTGACAATGTGAAGCTGCGAATTTCCTAATTTGAACTTCACATTTTGTCTATTTCTATATTTCCAAATATTATAACTTTAACTTTGCTTGTGTTAATGATAAGTTTATATTTATTGCAGTCATTAAAGAATACGTCAAGATTATTTTTTTTATATCTTGGTATATATGAAAACACAACGGTATCGGATGCATAGAGTAAAACATATAGTTCAAATATCGTACTATATCTCCATCAAGTAAAGGAAAAGTAATGCCATTGCAATTCAAGCCCAGAATATGATTCTCGATGTCATTTAGATACAGGTAATTAATGGAGAATAATTGTCGCGATATCTATCTCCTTGATCGCGAGTAAATAGCCTTGATTTATTTCCGTTGTGGAATATACCAGACTTTACATCTATATACACGTTCATTATCGCCTTGAGTATTTCCCATTTATATCAATTTCCTCCATAATCCAACACTCCATATCCATGCTTGTCTTCGATCTAAAAGTTCCATAAGGAATAGAAGACAAAATATTATTAGTTGTGGAGTATCCAACCTGCCTGTGCCTTATAGGGTAAATTGTTTTCTTCTAGAAAAAGTGAGATTCCGTTGTAAAGAAGAGGAGTACAGAATTCTATTTTGTAAAATGCCTCTGTATGGTAGAATCTGATTTATCTCCCTTTATTATATATATATATATAGAGTATATATATATATATATATATATATATATATATATATATATATATATATATATATATATATATATATATATACCGATGTAATCGATGTAATCAACGCTGTAGTCCATATTTCTGGAACGGCACCTGGATAAAGGAATATTACAGTGCAGTTGTCAGTAGAAAGCATGCTTGTAATACTAGGCATACCAATTCGTACCATTCATACCCACTTTTGTAAACAAGTACAGGTTTATCATAAACAGAGTACATGGTTCTTTGATAGTAAGAACGGAGCAAGTAACCTAACACAAATATTTAGTATTATAAACAACAGGTACAAACTTCATATTGCTGATAACAAAACCATATTTACTTGTAGCTATTGAATAGAACTAGAATTTTGAAAGGGAATTATTCTGAGTGAAATTATCGCTTTTACACATGCACTCTGTTTATATTTCGACATGTTGAGAGCATTGCCGTAGATGATTATCTATTTAATATCAGCATGATGCTGACCTTTATTAGCATTATGACCTCTCATCATAAATAGAGGATCTCAAATGGGTCATGATTTAATATTGAGTTTATTCAACGAGTTTAATAATGTCCAGATCATTAACCATTTGAGATTCTGTTTATCATATAGTTGCTATTTTAATGGAAATAGTTCGGAGAGAAAGAAGAAGAAATAATTTCATTCATTCTGACTGAGATGCTGCAGTTGTCATTTTCTTGCAGGTAAAAATTAGTACACGACACAGGTGAAAATTTTGCGCAGTTCTATAGCCAGTAATATTTACTAGATTTTTTTTTGATATTATAATTCAAAAAGCAATTGTCCTTCCTAATAAATAAAATACTTGATCCAGACGAGATAAGTTTTCAACACTGAATGTCTATGCAAGTTTCATATGATGTGACATAGTGTGACTCGAGTTCTGTTAGACATGTTTAACAGCGAAAGTGTGTCAGCTTCATTACTAAACATTCCAGGTGATGGATATTCATGTGAAAGGATGATTATGGATGCAGATATACCAGATTTGTTGTTATTTAAAAAATATGAAACTTTAATACTATACGTAAAGTCAGGGCCGACAAGGGGGGGGGGCAACCGGGCCGAACATCACTTTTCAATTTTATAAGAGAAAAATTTTGTTTGAACAAGGACTAGGAGAGGCCCGGGTGTTTCTTACCCCAGGGCCCGTGATCGCTCTCTACTGTCCTGTGTAAAGTGCACCAAACTTGTGGTAAAATGTGTTTGCCATACTGTGACGTAACACTTAGCAACGTCACAGAAAACTTCATGGAGTAATGTTAAGTCCTAAACATTAAAGAATCGGAATAGCTTGCTCATTTGACAAGAAAGTTGTAATCGGAGTCGCTTGCTCATTTGACAAGAAAGTTGTAATCGGAGTCGCTTGCTCATTTGACAAGAAAGTTGTGAATCTCGTTGAATAATAATGCGTAACACTTGCTGCCAACAGCATGTGTCGTATATTTTATTTCAACGAATTTCATGAATTTTATATGAAATGAACACTTCGGTAAGATGCCCTTCATTCAGTATTTGCATTTGCTTGTAATCTTGTTTCTGTTGAATGACACCAGCCATTCAAATCGCGAAGAAATTTTGTGTTACATTGTATTCAGTTTTAGTGTTATCTTCTTGTTGCATTGTCATGATGCAGTTTTCTTGAACTTGGATGATATATGTTCTTTTCTCATTGCAACTCTGGATACACTAGTATTCGATATAGGCCACATCAGACTACTTACCAAGTATATCACAACGCTTTCGAGGTCGCGCAAATGTGCGTGTTTGTTTTTGCGTGTGCATTTTTGCCTGTGTAATTAGTCATAATTGAAGCCAAATGCATAGATCTGCATTATGTACAGGTCATTTACAAATATTTATTAAAGTGGAAAGGATCATTTGAGATGTTTTAATAGACAAGTATATCCGTAAAATAAGGCTGCAGTTCCACAGCCCATTAGATTTGGCGGATGGTGTAGAGTAGACCTGTTGATTTGAACAGTTGAGTATTTCACTCCTTGTTTTGAAACTAACCGAGGTTTACTTGAAATACAATTAGTTTTGTTGCTTAATTTTTAAACCACAAAACACGAAATTACGAAACCAGACTGAATTTTAATCGTCAAGAGGTTAGGTATGTCTAAGAGGGTCTCTAACTGCTTAGTGACAAGTCTCACTAAATCAGACTCGCGTCGCCCTAGAATTGTGCCTAACACGGTTATGTGACTAGTCCAGCTAAACCAGACATTTGCGTGGCACTTCGGTTAAGTATGTCTAAGAGTGCCTCAAACGGCTTAGTGCCTAGTCTCGCTAAACCAGACACTCGAGTGGACCTTAGATATCCACACTTGCGATACAACTGACTGTAACGTCAGAAACAAAGAAAATGTTAGTAAAGCTTCTGATTGATGAACACTTAGTTAACATAGACACATCTCCTGGGTAATGTTAGCTACGAATGATTTCGACCATACATATATACAAATGTTATGTTTAGTTTATGTAATGGACCAAGCACGTATATCTGTATAGGAACCATATGTTTTCACTTCTGCACGAAGAATTTTAGTTGCTCGCGTTTTACATATGATCTCCTGTACATTTTGCTATCTTTTAAGTTCAGAATAGAAATGGTTAGATTTCCCGTTGTACACCAATTGTGCCACTTTACTTTGCGATATAAATCTGTAATTTTCGAACAAAGGAGAAAATTTTTAAAAAATTGGTAGGAAAAATTACCAAAACCTATTCATTCATTGGTATGGACATTAACCAGTCTCATGTTTGGCATAGGTCTTTCGGAGTCATGAAACATAGATATTGCTTACGGCATAAACAAACACTAAAAATTGGGACTGAAAAGTTAATATTTGATTGCTTTGTGTAAGTTTAAAATATTAATTTTCTTTACCAGGTTTGTTCAATTTATTTAAGTAAAATACGCAATTTCGCAACCTATCTTGTCACAAACCCAGATTTCTGTTTTGTCCAGTAACCTCTAGATATAGAAATGTTTATTTTTTCAGCTGATTAAAACACCAAGAAAATACTAATTCGAAAACTCTCATAGTCAGCGATGGTCTCATGCAAACCCTGACTGCAGTATCCTCTGCCATGTCTGCTTGACCCTTACAAATACCCTCTCTCTCTGCCTTCGAATAAAGTGTCCTCGAGGAACATTAACAACATAGTGTAGAGACTTTATGAATTGTAAAAGCTAGCATTATACAATTAGCATCGACCCCATAAATATTGTGCTAAGAGTTGTCAATGGGCCTCTGAGTTTTCATTCCCAAACCATACTCGTTCTGAATTATTTATTGAATGAACTGAAGAATGTTGTTAATGAACAATTGCATGTTATAAAATTACGGCCTGAATAAGGACGGACTCGATATCTTTAGTCAGGAAGGAATAAAATATATGTACACTGTATCAAGGAGATTTACGTTACAGTATATCCTAAAAACAAGGAGTTCAGATTATCTTGAATTTGGAAACATGACATCAAAAGAAAATGACCAAGAAGCTACGGGCATCGACCTAGAAGAAAGTAAAGAAGAGAAACTATCAGACGAAGAAGATCAAAACGATAGTCATATTTGATAAGTTATAAACCCACGGTGTAAAATGTGAAAGATAAAATGATTGATTTATGGAAGTGTTTTAACAATCAATAACATCTCAACCACCGTTATATATAGGGGTAACGAACCAGCTAAAGAACTTTCATTTAGGTCAGCGTGTTGGTGGGTCAAAAACCGAGCTCACTCTCTTGTTTATTAGAAGAACAAGTACCTTACAACATTCGGTGTAACACCCAGCTCTCAACAGCACAAAGGACTGCCCTGTTAGCTGTCTTCATCTCACTAAGGTAGTTAGGAGCTGATATTCTGAAATTCATGGCTATCCAAGCAACATATATGTGTGTGTGTGTGTGTGTGTGTGTGTGTGTGTGTGTGTGTGTGTGTGTGTGTGTGTGTTGTGTTCATGTTCTGCTTGGGCATACTATGAAAATAATCCAGACTGTTTACCTTTGACGTTTCAGCTGTAAATAACTAGCAATTAAATTAAGCTGTGTATTATTTGAAGCAGACCTATAAAAGTCATTAAATGGATAGACAATAATCGGTGATTGGAATTACATACCTGCTTGTTAACTTAGACCAAAAGAACATTGGGATCAACTAGAAGTAATTCGCCGCGTAATACGATAAGGAAAGATCGCCTGTTGACGGTAAGTAGTCAAATTTAACTCATTAATATGCAAATGCGTTTCCAGTTTATTGTATCCATTTTCTGTGGTCTTTGTTCTATAATGAAACAACATTGCGGCTGAATATTGAGAGTCGAAATATTATTATATGCAGTTATTTATTAAGAAAAAAACATTCTACAATTCGATCAAGAGCACGCCTGACTACACGAAAAGGACAACAATTCCACCAAGAGCACACCGAACTACACAAAAGGACTGTACTTAGATCAAGGACACGCCAGACTACACCAAAAAGGACTGCAATTCCATGAAGGACACACGGTATCAGACAAAATGACTGCAATTCTTATAACATGGATATAGTCATGGGGTTCCATTACAATGATCCCGCTGTATATAGCCCCTCAGTGTACTACTGTCCCGCTTGTAACATGGGCACATCATTAATTATCTATTTGTGGTGTTTTCGTGCATTATCATGTCACAGCCCCGAATCTACCATCCCTGAAGATAAGGTTCCCTCTGTCATGATGCAGAACACTTTATATATATATATATATATATATATATATATATATATATATATATATATATATATATATATATATATATATATATATATATATATATATATATGGGTTAAATTAATAAAGTATTAACAACACATTACTATTTATATATTTGCATCCTACTTCATTTCACTCTTCTGGTTTGAACAGCTCCGGTGGCCTAGTGGTTAGAGCGTCCGCCTCGGATGCGGGAGGTCGTGGGTTCGATCCCCGGCCGAGTCATACCAAAGACTTACAAAAATGGTACTTACAGCTGCCTCGCTTGGCGCTCAGCATTAAGAGGTTAGTATTAGGACTGGTTGGCCTGGTGTCAGGATAATGTGACTGGGTGGGACATCATGCTACATGTCTGCGGCATGATGCCCCAGTGCTAGACATCACTATAAACTGCCACACTGCAGACATCTTAGCGATATGACTGAAAAATTGTTAAAGCTGCGTTAAAAATCCAAATCACACACACAAACACACACACAGACACAGACACACACACACACACTTCTGGTTTAAGACGCATTTTAAGGTAAATTTAATCAACTCCATTGTTTACACAAATTTAAAGTTATGTTCGGGTTATGGGGCATGATAATAGTTAATAGATCAGGATAATTTTCGTTTATCATATTAATAATTTCAGTTGTCATTGCATCACTAAATCACTAACAACAAAATCTCATTGCAGAATTAAAACTTAAGTAGTTAGGTAGTGGGAGTAATAAGTGACAAAAGATCTAGTGGTAATGCATTCGCTGTGCAAATCTGTAACGTTGGATCCGATTTTCGACCTTAGGAACCGGCTAAATCGAAGACGATTCTTCTCCATTTTGACTGAGTTCGCAACATAGACCACGATGAAGTGTGATTTCCTTGTTTTTCTGTATCAAAATTTGTTCAGTTGATGCAGACTTTAGAGTCCCAATACATTTGTTATGCTCGCCGCATTGTTAAACTTGCCAACATCAGCCAGCTCCCATAAAAGTGCTGTATGGCCCAATAAACACTAGGCAGTTTTGTTAGGTGACCCCTAGGTAACCCCAGTCATGGAATAATAATAATAATGGGCCCCTTTCACAATGCGAGTTTCGGACGAGTTGCCGTTCCTGATATCGATTGATAAAAATCAAAGACAGGCTATCACTGCTGGGTGAATGTCCTTTATATTGACTTGCAGGTGGAGATCGCCGTTGGAAAGTCTGAATAATATCATCACCAGGCCCGGCCCTAGGGCAAGGCGAACGAAGCAACCGCCTTGGGCCCCGCGCTTTCAGGGGTCCCGCGCTGCTGACAGAAATCAATTCCGCAATGCAATTTTTTTGCTTGGGGCCCCGCTCATTGCTTGCTGTCATGGGCCCCGCACATCCTAGGTCCGTTTCTGATCATCACATCATGTGCATGTACTTATAATGTTGATAAAAAATATGAACAATAATAATAATAATAATAATAATAATAATAATAATAATAACATTAATAATAATAATAATCCTGCAGGGGCGCCAGCAGAATTATTTTCGGGGTGGTGGGGGTAAACATGTAGTGGTCAGCTATTAAGTTTTACGGATGTAGGCCAAAACATGTTTCGGTGTAAAATGGTGTAGGGGTAACCCCCCCCCCCCTTTTGCCCCTATGTGCGGGCGTCTATGCTATTCCCCAAGACCATCATAATAAATGACATACAGATCCAAGCAAATGAAAAATATCTCATAGAAATTGGTTTTACACTAAAAGTTTGTTTTAGAATGTGTTTTATCATCTTTTGCACCAAACCAATTTAAGCTAGTTCTTTTTAAGTTTTAATAATATTTGTCAAATCCTATTTAGAGGTATAGCCAGTTTAGCTATCAAATCCTGTTTAGAGGAATGCAATTTAAATAAACTAAAATCAGTGGAAAAACAATCACTATCCTTGCAGATTCAGAACACAGCAACCTCCACACCCACCACCTTCCTGTTGAACTTAAATTTAAAATAAAATTCCCTTTAGTCCCGTTAGACTAATTCCAATTTTAGACTGTAGTGAAATCTACTAGACTCTGACTAACGAACTAATGTTAGTTTAAAACCCTGAAAACGTCTACATAGACCGATGTTAGGGAATCCTGGATGTAAGTCGGACAATTGTCTAGACAATTTAATTTAAAATAACATTATTCTATTGATTTGGTATTTTAATTTAAAACAACATTATTCTGTTGTTTTTTTTAAACTACGAGGAGTACTTTTTCCTGCAAATTAGGGCGTATGTATGCGACACTAGCATGGCCGCTTTTCCGCTGATACTTATCAGATTAAAACTTTCTTTTAATTATTTGACGGCTAAACGTTCTAAATCCTCTAAGCTACAATCAATATACTTCTCACGTTCTGACATTTTGATTGTTTGTATTCTCCCAGCAGTGAGAACCTTGTTTCGGAATTTCGAGATTTTGAAAGATAACTCGAGACCGTTATTTTCATCTATTGTGAAACTGGTCTATTACTGGCACCCGAGGTCCTTTTCGTGTGCAACCAGAAGTTAGAATACATGAAGGATCTGACGAGGAAGCTGCCGTCATACAGTAAATACGAAGCACTTTACATTTTTTTGTAGGTAGCAATGGCGGCCATATTTGCCGGTTCATTCATTCCATTCTTATTTCCTCCTTTCGTAGATTAATAACACAGAGAACTAGTACATACATGAGAATAACAAGACATACAATTACATATATAAATCACAAACTCATACATATACTCATACAATTACACAAAGAAATTACATACTCATGCATATATAAATAGGGTTACATTTTGTATGTAGAGTCCTGATAGCGTTTTCTCATTCTTATATTCTTTAACTCCAAATAATATATGAGCCAAACAATACAACAATCAAATTTGAGAACTAGGAGAGATTTCACATCAAAATATACGAGCAGTTATATAGTGACGTAATCAAAGCTGAGTACTCAAATTATCCGTGAGATAACCCATCAGGGCAATTTTGAGTAAATTCATTAATTTTCGTGGTTTCGATAGTTAGCCATAAAAGTAACAAGCTTACAAACATTCCCATTAGTTACAAAATTCACGTAGGCTTCCTGCAGAAAATGTAGCAGCTGACATCATAAAATTTCTGTAGACTTCGGAATCAACCGTTCCCGTTCCGGTGGTTAGAGCGTCCGCCTCGGATGCGGAAGGTCGCGGGTTCGAACCCCGGCCGAGTCATACCAAAGACTTTAAAAAATGATATTAACAGCTGTCTCACTATGCGCTCAGCATTAATAGGTTAGTGTTAGGATTGGTGGGCCTGGTGTCAGGATAATGTGACTGGGTGACACATCAGGCTAATATGCCTGCGGCATGATGCCCCAGCGCTAGAAATCACTGTAAACTGCCACACAGCAGACATCGTAGCGATATGACTGAAAAATTGTGAAAGCCACGTTAATAATCCAAATCACACACGCACTCACACACACAGACATCGGAATCATTCAGTCCACAGGCTTATGGGAATTCCCTTCTTAGTAAATCCTGAACAAATTCTTCGTCAGATATATTATGAAGATATGCATCAAGTACAATATCAAAATTATTGATAATATATACCTCATTCTTTGAGTTTTTGAACACGAGATAAGCATATGAGCAACAACATCAGTATACGAAGTTTTACAATGTTGGCAGTTATGAAGTGTCATATTGTATGGAGTTACCAGAAACCTGGCCAAAATTTTGACCAGATTAAGCTCTTTGTTTGACCTAGGTATTTGCCACAAAATGGCGGGTTTAATAGAATGATGTATATTTTTGAATGTTTAAAAGGATGGATCGTTAAAGCACTTATGGTTAAAGCAATTATTCTCATGTTCATTTATGATGTTCCATACAATGTGCTTCCATTCCTTTTCAGCCGGGAATTCTGTAAAAAAAAAACGTCTTTCAAGTCGTATTTGTGAGGACACGCAC
>JAECUM010053285.1:0-10868 GCA_016617855.1 Megalonaias nervosa
TATATATATATAGTCATAGTGGTTTGAAGTTCATTAACCATATTGTCTACTGGGAACTGAACCAAGGTATGCGATGTACATCACCCCTTATCTTGCCTGCACATACCGAACCCAATACCATCTTATCCAAGTGTACAGCCCCAAACACAATATTAATGCAACCCATTAATGAACTAAAGTAAAACCCATCTTGAGAGACTACAGCTACGAAAGACCACTTGTTTTGAGAAACCAGGATTTCCATGCACATACCTATTGATTATATAGTGTTATGACCTTTTACAAAGTCATAATTAATACCTCATGAGAAGCTGAACACTGGTTTGCATGTTATAGCATTTTATATGATTTGCGTTGGTATTTTAACATATTGCGCCTTTTTCATTGTCACTTTGTATTATTTACAGGACTGAACGACGTTATTACTACGAAAAAAGAGAGAAAGCCAAACTTCAACCTGGAAAATATATGAGTGTCATAATAAATGGCATGGATCAATGTAAGTTATGTTTTTTCTTGTCCATTGAAACTGTGTCATGGGCTGCATTATTCTTTGCTGAGCAGTAATGGCCATATACAAAAGTGTTCATTTTACTAACATTCAGATTTTAAAGGATAATAAAAGAATATTGTTCTTCTTTATATTTACGTGAGAATGGACACTTTATAAAACTTCTCTATTTATTGCATTTGGCTACCTGACAATTACACATAGCATTCCAATCATATTGGTAATATGACAGTTAACATTTGAAATCCTCATAAAGTATTCCCAGCAACAAAATATTGACAATGTGTTGGCAATTCATTTGCTATCGCCGATAGGATTATGGGTTCCATTCCAAAAGCAACTGTTCCCCAAAATGTATGTAATTTGCATTTGGTACACTCACTCACCCCAGATGCATATAAAAAGTGATTCTACATTTGAGACCACCAGGGAGACTTAAATCATGAGATATACACAACAAAAATACATATATTGTTAACTTTAATTCAGAAACAAGTCTTGTAAACTGCATCACTATTTATTAAGAATGCAAGTAGTTAGTAGCTAAAAATAAAATTTTGCCTAGATAGAACAGATAGGTTGTTGTTGTTGTTGTTGTTGTTAAAGGGTTTAATGCTATTTTTCAACACAAGATGGGCTATACATGGCGGCCTCTATAAATGGTGGAGGAATCACCCGGAAAACCCCTGAAAGAAGCACCAACCCACGAGAAGCTACTGACAAGCTTTCTCGCATACCCACATAGGCCAAGCCCGAGACTAGAAAGCAGGCAGACAGAGGTAGGATGGCAGTGATCCATAATGGTGAGCGCTTTAGACCACCTGGCCACAAGGGGCACCAAAAAGATAGATATCAAAAGGCAAAGTCCGATGAAGCCTATCCTAAAATACTGACAGTAATAATTATAATACGACGCTGGCAGAGACATGCATTATTCATATGCCTCTATCTGTCCATCAACAGTCTGGGTAGATCTTAAACATGTTTACCCCAATGACTGATTATGTCTCCAAATGAACGTGGTGTGGTGTTTTTCTGTTGTCACAAAAGTGGAATGTATTACTTTCTATATAAATGTACGTATATATAGTAGAAGATGCACCGATATCAGTACAACATAATCTGATTTAGTTATGCCTGTAATATTTATGTGGAAAATTAAATAAAACAAATATGAACATTGTTGGCAATATTATTGATCCCCACCAACAACCATTTCGAATCAGAGGCAAACATAATTTAAATTACAACTTCTTAGAGATAAAACCTAAGTAGCTTTTATATGATAAAGATGTTAAATGTGTTTTATTTTCATAATATAAGCAAATATTGCAATATCTGTAGTAGTTGCTCTAAATAAAATATCAGGAATTTGTAATTATCGATGTTCATTGATTTAGATAATGAGAGTATCTGGTTAGAATACTCGTATGAGATGTCCATGGTGGATCAAAGTTTCCATGCTAGTGTCTGCAATGTTTTCAAATAAACTATTTTATCTTTTCAGAAAATTGGTGCGGAAACACTGTATTAGTGGAGACAGTGAATCTATGTGTAGGCTATATGTTGCAAAGAGACAGATGGAAGAGCAGAACAGAATTTACATGAAACTCAAACAGTCTCCTCATGAAAGAATTACCCAAATATCTGCCTTATATGGAAGAACTACCAGAAATAACAGCATGAGAAGCTACTGATATTTTAATTCTATTAAATGAGAAAGAAATTGTGCCTTATATTACAGTTCAAAAAAATATACATTTTACGATGATTAAAATGTTGTGTACAAGTACTTCAATATGCTGAATATTTTGTATAAATAACACATTCAGCAAGTTCAACTAGACTGTATTATTACTGGCTATACTATTAAACCCGGCTTGGTGATGACAGCTTTGGAACAATGCAGTCTCCTTGGATACATCATTATTACAAATGGATTTCACGTCTAACAATTTAGAAGTGATACATTAGCAAGCAACATTATGGCACAGCTTTAAATTTCCGCCATATAGTAATAATATCAACGAATGGTTTTGGAGATCAAACACAATGGTACTCAACAACTACCTTACAAATATGGTAATAATACTGCAAGAGTTTCAATATGACAAAGTAGTAAAGAATCATTGGGACACCGTATTTGTTGGGACACAATAAGTTAACGTTTAGAGTAATTTTTTGTGCACTGTATGTTCTGGAACACATTGGGTTATTTCAGTAGTAATTTATGGGACAACGTATAAATCATTCCAAACTTACATGTTGGAAAATGCACTCCAACTTAAATTTTATTTTAAAGAATATAAAACTGTGCATTTGAGATAAAACTCGTTAGTCCACTGCATCAGAATCTCGTCAACATAACCCTTCTCCTGCACATGTACGATCCATTATTTCAATGCATGAGCATTTGTTTACCTTTCTCATGCCGTGAATAAGTATCATTCGAGGCAACACATCTCTTGAAGTGGAATCTGCAAGGACTAAAGTCAGATTTTTTTGAATCTGCACCAGTCATGCTAATTCTACACTTTTAACCCCCAATTTTTCATCAGTCTGTCCGGCAGTTAGATCAAAGTGCACTAGAATTTCATCCATGTTAATCGCCATATTATTGGCAAAATCATCTTCTTTTCTTCTGGCCTTCACAAATTCATCAAATTATTGGGGGGGGGGGCACAAATTCAATACAGATTTATTTCATTTCATTTCTTATGTCTTGGGACTTACGACCTAGTTCAAAAAAAAAGTTTCACCATAAGTTCTGGGACAGGAAAAAAAATAATTATGTTATTGTGTCCCAATATATGGTAAATATTTGTGAGAAGAAACATCGGTATTACACACTCACCTGGAAAAAATGGTAATAGTACTACACGAATTTGAGGCAATGAAGTAATATTAGTACTAAAGGTTGACAGATCGTCAAAACAGTGGTACACTTTCACATGGAAATAGGGTAATATTGACACATGATTTTGGTGTTTATCAATGTAATATTGTTGCTACAGCAGAGTTCAGGTATTGGCGGGGAAACAGAGTAATGCTATTACATGAGTTTGGTGATTAGCAATGCAGTATTGTTATACTACAGCTGGTTTTGGTGATCACAAAGTCAGTTTTGCACTGTCAAATGCAAACAGGGTAATATTATTGCATAGTTTTGAGGGATAGCTATGTAGTATTGTTACATCAGGTTTATTGATCACGAAATTGGCTCTATACTGTCACCTGTAAATAGGGTCATGGGTTTGGAGAGCAATGTAATATTATTACTATTAATTTTTTTTTGAAAATTATAAATCTGTTACTTTGAAACAGAGTAATGTTATTAATGTTACATGGGTTTGATAATAAACAACGCAGTATTCAATTAAGCCATGTAGTGTTGTTACTACATCAGGTTTGGAGATCACAAAATCAGTGCATAGAAATAGGGCATTGCTACTACATGTGTTTGGGGGATAGCTATGTAATATTGTTACTACATCTGGCTTTGAAGATCACAAAATCAGTGCCTACAAATAGGGTATTATTACTGCATGGATTTGGTGGAGAGCAATGGAGTATTGGTACTACATCATGTTTTGAAAAAAGCAACATCATTGCATAGAAATAGGGTATTGTTAATGCATGGGTTTGGTGGAAAACTATGTAGTATTGTTACTACATCAGATTTTGAAGAAAACAAATCAGTGCCTAGAAATAGGGTATTGTTACTACAAGGGTTTGGTGGAAAACTATGTAGTATTTTTACTACATCAGATTTTGAAGAAAACAAATCAGTGCCTAGAAATAGGGTATTGTTACTACAAGGGTTTGGTGGAAAACTATGTAGTATTTTTACTACATCAGAGTTTGAAGAAAACAAATCAGTGCCTGTAAATAGGTTTGTTGGAGAGCTATGTAGCATTGTTACTACACCCGGTTTTAGAGATCACAACACCAATGCTGGGAAACAGAATATTGTTACTACATGGGTTTGGGAATTAATCAGGCAGTATTGTCACTACACCAGATTTTGAAGAAAACAAATCAGTGCATAGAAATAGAGTATTGTTATTACATCGGTTTGGTGGATAGCTATGTAGTATTATTACTAGATCAGGTTTTAGAGATCATAAAATCAGTGCTGGGAAATAGGGTATTGTTAATACATAGATTTGGGAACTAACCATGTAGTATTGTTACTAGTACATTTGCTAGCACAACATGATTCATTTTACAACTTTTTGTGCTTCTTTGTATTAAACTTGATATTGTGTGTAGAAAGTTTAAAATTCCTTTAAAAAGGAGAAGCAAGCAATTCCTTTCTTATTCTGACAGCCATTATATATATATATATATATATATATATATATATATATATATATATATATATATATATATATATATATACTCTTTCTTGCTATATATATATATATATATATATATATATATATATATATATGTGTGTGTGTGTGTGTGTGTGTGTGTGTGTGTGTGTGATCTAGTTCGCACAAAGAGGGTGCTATATTTTATATTATTAACAGAGCACCCGTTATAGCAAACTATATCGCCCTAACCTTTTTCAAATAATATGTAGTCATATCAAATCATATTTGGTTTGCATCATGATTTTGCTGCATATGATGTCATTTAACATTATGGTTTGAGATTTATCTTCTTTCTGGACATTGTTCTCTTTATTCAGTCTGATGTCATACATGTCTTAAAATTGTTTGCCCTTATATTTTCCAGCCGGAATCCCCTTCATTACTAGAGTGCATTTCTATAATGAGGTGAGTGACATCTCGAATAGAAAGCACATCCCCCAAAGCACATTCTGTTTTGCTGTGATGTTGTTCCTCCTTACTTCTGAGCATCGGAACATCCATCGCAAAAATCTTGTTAGCACGTTTCACATACTTTCACATATTTATTAGTATATAGTATGATAATGCCATTACGCCATTTATGTACCTGTTAAAGTTTTGTTATCTCTTTGGGATTCTTACATTGATTATATATGAATATTTCAATGCAAACGTTCTGAAACTTATCAGGATACCCTATTATTAAATTTGGCAGTTTATTTATGTCAAAATCCAATGCGCGTGAGAACAACTCGCTCTATTTGTTTGTGCATGCAATGCATACATTTTAGAGCCACATTGTCAAGCTTAAATCAATCAAACAAACAGCAAAACCCAATTAACGTGACATTTACTGGTTTAACCCTTTCACAGTTTTGTGTATCTGATATGCTACGATAAGGAAAACAATCTTATAATATGGCATATATTTAGTTTAAAATATATAACCATGCGATTTTAATGTTGATATAACCTATATAGTGTTTAAAGTGAATTAATGTTTCATAACAGTATATGAAAATAATAGTGTACACTTTAATCCTATTGCATATTGCTCATATGAAATATCGGCAAATTAGAGTTGGGTTGTTGTCTTGACATGGCTGGTTGAACCGAGAGCGAAGACCCTGATTGAACTGTGGATCATGACAGCCACTCTGGATCTGTATTGGCAAACGGTTCGTTGCACTGTATATACAAGTATAAAGAGTGAATTATTTGTATGGGACATTTTTGTTGGCTTTTATTCTATGAATTATGAACTTTAATAGCAATATATCCCGAGTATGTTCCGTCGTTTAATTTAGGAGTTATTCGCAAAGCATATAAGTATATTGAAAAGTACCGAAGTATGCAGATCAATTCTTAATCAAAAAATTATACTTCCTTCAAGTCAAAACTTACCCAACATATTTTCTGCTCAAATCAAGCACAATTATTTTGCCGTGGTACTGTACATGGAAGTACTTTGTTTATGTCCATATCTAAACGTATGTTTACCAAACATTTTCATGAGTTAATCTCTGCTTAAATAAGACAGTGTTGATGCACAGATATTTTGTCAATATATTAAAGTTTCTTTGTGTTCGAATGTTCGCTTTGTAATCAATGAAAGCGTGTCCGCAACATCTTTGGCAAGAAACTTAAAACCTTTGCAGTAACTATTTCCTTTTCAAGATGAACACACTTAAATGTTCAAAATTTGGGTTAAGATGAATTAAAATTTCGGGCATGTGTTTATTTTTTCATGTTTCGAGGGAGGTCGCCGTTTTACACTGTTCAAGTTTGCATTGTAAATTAAATATTATATCTCGCGCACTCCCTCCGTCCCTCCCTCTCTCTCTATTTGCTCAAGTTTGCATTGTAAATTATAATATTAGATCTCACACACTCACTCGCTCACTCACTCGCTCACTCACGCATGTTTCCATGCTCCTGCAGTCATGTTGGTCTTAACTTTATGCAGCCTCAGTTTCCTTTGAAAAAAAAAAAAAAGAAAACTTTCATGCACTGAACTTATAATCAGTAACCCGGCTTTATGTTTAAAGTATCCCTGCTCTCAGATTGTATTAACACACATTGATTTAATTCATAAACAATTGCAAGTCTCCCTCTTTGTCTTAGTCTCCATTTTCTTTCCCTGTTAAGGAGATATATCATGACCTAATGCCAAGAATCAGTTTGTGCCATATCATCAGACAAGGGTTTGCCGTTGTATGATTGGCTGTATATAATTTAGGGATACAGTTAACCTCCTTAACGTTTGACAAGTTTAGAATTTAATACACCTTCCAAAGATGATCCAATGTTTTCATATGTTTGGATGTATTAAGTTTGACTAGTTGTTTATTTATCTGTAATGACATCAAGTTTATAAAATGAAAAACTTTTATTCCAGGTAATTATACATTTCTTCTTGATAGGATCAATGTTTAGACTCAACTCGGTTTTTCTAACAGGATGTGCATAAGTGTGTATTTTCTTGACAGTTCTGCTTTAACAGTATGACTTGGATTGTTTTATCGACTGTATTTATAATGTATCAACCGTCTGATAGTTACACGTTTATGGATTTATTAAATTCACTTTCATTTTTTATACATGCCATTGGTATATATTCAAATTGTAATACGATGGCTTTCTTTATTATGTATTGTTTTCCTTTTCAACAGAAACATCAGATTACACAATACAAATTTACCTTGTTTATTTTCTGCGTATATATATATATATATATATATATATATATATATATATATATATATATATATATATATATAATATATTGTATTTATAACCTATTGAAGCAAATCAGTGTATGATATTCCCTGTTAGAGGACGATGTATGTATTCTTTGACATTTTCTACTTGAGCTCTTCAGTTTAGAAACCTAGTCTTGTAGTACACATGAATGTGCACTACCCATTCTACCTGAAGGATGAGTATTGTCGTTTTCTAAGCAGCAGTTGTTTTGAAGAACTGGACTTTCCATTTTTGAACAAATATTATATTCAACTATAATTAATTCGAGATCTACAATTGTAGGCACATCTGAATGATTCTTGAATGAATCTCTACTACATTTAGTGTTAATTCTTAGCAAGTTGTACCTTTTAGTGCATACCAGTACATGTCTAGTCGTAAACCATAATAGTACAGCTTGTTTTGTTTCATCGCTTGTTTTGCAGTCGTTAATTGTTTTTAAGTTTTAATTTTTTAAACTTTTACATTTTTTAAATCTATACTTAGCTATTTTGATTTTTAAAATAATATTAATTCAATGTATATAAAAATATTGCTACGCATGATGGGCGATACGATGTGAAATCATATATGTAAAAAAAAAGAAAAAATCTGTCAACTTAAATGCCAGCACAAATGATACCAAACGCCCGCGGTAGGAATTTAGAAGCATGACCATGCTGATTTGTCCAATTCCTTAGTTTCTAAAATTACATGTTTATGCATTCGCATCTACTTGTGGCACGCGGTACTAAAGACCTCACACATACTCGCTAGCATTATCAGCTCCAAGGCGGGATTAGCCGATGTTTTAATACCGTTGGAATATCTAATGCCAGGATTAGAGCGGAGGTCAGGACGTGGGCTTTTACTGTGTGAATGCACCCTTAAATCTGAAACCTCTTGCCTAACAAATCTCCAAACACATTAACCTACCATATATTCTTAATGACCATCTAAACTATTTACTTGCATCAACGACAATTATAATACGTTCGGCAAAACTGTCATATAACGTAATATGCTAAAAGCATATTTAAAAACCTCAACCGTCAATAACGTTTATGTAGTATAACGCAATGACTCCAATACAAGATCTCTTAAATCAATGAGATATTCTAATTTTCAAAACTACAATTAAATTAGGTCATTTGACAAAATGTTCAGAAACATCCTCTACAGTTTCTTTCATATTTTTTGTTATCCAATATGTATTGAAGGAGTAGAGGGGTGTATTACAAAATAATGCACGTCTGCAACGACGGGGCCTTATTTATACTCTCTATACCATTGGAGAACCTAGGATGTTTACACAAACATAAACAACGGGGACAGAATCCCATGTAGTGGCCTTTACAAAGGTCTGTATGACCAACTCGTTCTGCACAATTCACTGATAGATGGAAGCAGAACATGAAAATCTTCATATGTTCATTTGAACTTGATGTATAGTTCAAAGCAAAAATCTTATACTTCGTCTTACTAAAATATTAATTACTAACTCAACAACCACTGTTCCATTTTTCTCTCATAGGACGTCAAAACTGACTGAACGTTTAACATCCTTCAGCTTTTCCAAATCGACATGAAGTATAGAATGAACTTGAGGTAATGATTCCTCCTTAGTATCTGGACAAATAAGCATCCATTTAGTGACAACACTATTGAAAAATTCATATTTGACAGTGATGCATTACATTTCAAATGATTACCAAACTGGAGTTTAATAATATTTTATACAACAGAATGAAGATTGTCTTTCTTGCTGCGTTATATTTTTCCATTATAAGCAGATCATTTTGCCCTTTGTGTTCTTGGTATGTTTTGTTGTTTTTCTTTACTTCTTTCTTTTTACAAGAAAACATATAGACGTTACAGTTCTAGGTTGTCATTAAGTTACGCAAAGGAAGGTGTTGGCAGTTTCAAATTTCAGGACACATGATTTTTCAATATTGGAAAGTTGGCAGAAACATTCCTGTAGCTTTTGTTCAGTTAACAAACTGCGGAAAAACAGTGTTCAAGGATTATTGATTAATTAATTCATTCATTATAGTAAACTCATTTATTCATGTTTAAACATTTACCGGCTAATGTCAAAAAATTACTTTCTTGAATGAAACGTGCTGTGATCTGTGTGTAATACCGCATCTGGGTCTGATGTGTCCACTATATTAATCCCACCTTTACCTTTTGATGATATTGAAGCCAAACAGCGAATCCGTTCACAAATTCGGCCAAGATTACATATCCATCAGCTGTTGAATACACACACATGTATGTATGTATGTATATATATATATATATATATATATATATATATATATATATATATATATATATATATATAGAGAGAGAGAGAGAGAGAGAGAGAGAGAGAGAGAGAGAGAGAGAAAGAGAGAGATAAAGAAATAACATAAATGGCGAATTATGCTTGAATACAATCAAAATATCACGACGAATTACATGTACAATACCGACCAGTTACTGACCGATATCTTTACCTAGGGCGCTGTTTTCTTTTTATTATATATATATATATATATATATATATATATATATACTATATATATATATATATATATATATATATATATATATATATATATATATACAATAGATGTATAGTATGTACGCTGTATCAATGATATACCACGAGATGTATAATTTTTTTATTAAAAGGAAACGAAGCTTGCTGAGTTTCCTTTTAATCCAAAATTTATACAACGACTGGTATATCATTGATACAGCGTACATACTGTACATATATTTTATTTATAACACATACAAATACATATATTTGGCCTTTGAACGAAGTTCATATTTACTATAGGCAGCCGTGTATTGACCTAGTGAATGAACTCCTCACATCCCCGCGTGTGTCCGCTAGAAAATGCAGTTCTATTCCTTTAGTAGCTATTTGCAATCACCTCTGCATATTGATAAGTTGACTGTTTTCTTTTCTTGGTTTCTAGTATTCTCCACATTGATTAAATCAATATAACACACTCTTATGACTTAAACATGAAAGATGGTTTTAATGATAAAAGTAGAGCACTAGCAACACTTGGATAGCTACGCCTTTCAGAAACCGGCGCATGGAAATTAATGTGGAATAGAAACTAAGCCAACTGACGAACCAACAAAAGGTAATTAAAATATTTTAATATATTTACAGTTGATCTAAGGCATTATTCTGCTTTGGCAACAGTATAATCAACCATAAACTCTCTCTCTCTCTCTCTCTCTCTCTCTCTCTC
>JAECUM010053290.1:0-15206 GCA_016617855.1 Megalonaias nervosa
TCCACTTAGATAATCACATCCACAGGAAAACATATACCATTATTAAATATCACAAGAGTGAACTGAAGATGTAGGGAACTAAAAATTCCTCCTTTTTTGATAACGTGGAAGTAAAGTTCTCGTTGGTCTTGTTGGTTCTGTCATTCTATCAGATTACCACCGTTTTTTCTCTCTCAGTCTCTTAGTCTCACTCTGAATTAAAGACTGTAATGCAAATGGTATTGGATATGAGACAATCATTTCTTCAAGATTGCTAGTACAAACTTCTACCAACACATTTTGAAAAGTATTGTGTGACACGGATCGTCATTGTTGCTTGGTGTCTGGTTGTTAACGTGTCATCGTTTCATCTCGATTATAAACTTTGACTCAGTTTTACAAACTACTTGAACTCTTTACATCCCACGGTGTAGGTGTAAGCCATCGTTCTCAATTTTCTTGAAGTACAAATGGCACAATAAAATTTCAAGGGACGAACGAATTTATTTTCGGCTGAATCAGGACTCTCTTGGTTTTGTGACAGAAGTGGAGAACATTGATTAAGGCTCGCTTATGTCGTCTTCGAATGGATTAGAACTAACACCTTAGCTCCTCTGTGTGTGTGTGTGTGTTTGTGTTCGCGTACGTTTGTGTGGATAGTAGATATGGGTGTGTTTTCTTCTCTTCCCGTTTGTGTGAATAGTATAGTGTGTGGTATATGCGTTCGCGTTCGTTGGTGTTGATTGTAGGTATGGTGTGCTTTTATGCGTTCCCGTACGTTGGTGTGGATAGTAGATATGGGTGTGTTTTTCTTCTCTTCCCGTTTGTGTGAAAAGTATAGTGTGTGTTATATGCGTTCGCCTAGCGTTTGTGTAGATAGTAGATAATGTGGTGTTCTATGCGTTCGCTTAGCGTTTGTGTGGATAGTTTATGTGGTGTTTTATGCGTTCGCCTAGCGTTTGTGTGGATAGTAGATAATGTGGTGTGGATAGTAAGTATGGTGTGTTTTATGCGTTCCTGTACGTTGGTGTGGATAGTAAGTATGGGTGTGTTTTTCTTCTCCTCCAGTCTGTGTGAATAGTAGGTATGTGTATGATTTATGCATTCGCATCCGTTGGTGTGGATAGTAGATATGGTGTTTGTTTTGTATGCGTTCGTGTACGTTGGTGTGGATAGTAGATATGGTCTGTGCTTTTCTTCTCTTCCCGTCTGTGTGGATAGTAGGTATGGGTCTGTTTTATGCATTCGCATTCGTTGGTGTCGATGGTATAATGTGTTTTATACATTCGCATTCGTTGGTGTGGATAGTAGATATGGTGTGTGTTTTGTATGCGTTCGCGTACATTGGTGTGGATAGTAGATATGGTGTATTTTGTATGCGTTCTCGTTTGTTGGTGTGGATAGTAGATATGGTGTGTGTTTTGTATGCGTTCGCGTACGTTTGTGTGGATAGTAGATATGGGTGTGTTTTTCTTCTCTTCCCGTCTGTGTGAATAGTAGAAACGTGTATGTTTTATGCATTCGCATTCGTTGGTGTGGATAGTAGATATGGTGTGTGTTTTGTATGCGTTCGCGTACGTTGGTGTGGATAGTAGATATGATGTATGTTTTGTATGCGTTCGCGTACGTTGGTGTGGATAGTAGATATGGTGTGTGTTTTGTATGCGTTCGCGTACGTTGGTGTGGATAGTAGATATGGTCTGTGCTTTTCTTCTCTTCCCGTCTGTTTGGATGGTAGGTATGTGTATGTTTTATGTATTCGCGTTCTTTGGTGTGGATAGTATAGTGTGTTTTATGCATTCGCGATCGTTGGTGTGGATAGTAGATATGGTGTGTCTTCTGTATGCGTTCGCGTACGTTGGTGTGGATAGTAGATATGGTGTGTGTTTTGTATGCGTTCGCGTACGTTGGTGTGGATAGTAGATATGGGTTTGTTTTTCTTCTCTTCCCGTTTGTGTGAATAGTATAATGTGTGTTATATGCGTTCGCGTTCGTTGATGTGAATAGTAAGTATGGTGTGTTTTATGCGTTCCCGTCCGTTGGTGTGGATAGTAAGTATGTGTATGTTTTATGCGTTCCCGTACGTTTGTGTGGATAGTAAGTATGATGTGTTTTATGCGTTCCCGTACGTTTGTGTGGATATTAGATATGGTGTATGTTTTGTATGCGTTTTTGTTCGTTGGTGTGGATAGTATATATGTGTGTGTTTTATGCTTTCGCGTTCATTGGTGTGGATAGTCTATATGTGTATTTTATGCATTCTCGTTTATTGGTGTGGATAGTAGATATGGGTGTGTTTTATGCATTCTCATTCGTTGGTGTAAATAGTAAGGATGGTCTGTTTTATGCGTTCCCGTACGTTAGTGTGGATAGTAAGTATGTCTATGTTTTATGCCTTCCGTTACGTTGGTGTGGATAGTAAGTATGGTGTGTTTTTTCTTTTCTTCCTTTCTGTGTGGATAGTCTATGGGTATGTTTTATGCATTCGCCTTTCGTTGGTGTGGATAGTCTATGGGTCTGTTTTATGCATTCGCATTCGTTGGTGTGGATAGTCTATATGTGTCTGTTTTATGCATTCGTTGGTGTGGATAGTCTGTATGGGTCTGTTTTATACGTTCTCATTCGTTGGTGTGAATAGTAAGTATGGTGTGTTTTATGCATTCTCGTTCGTTGGTGTGAATAGGAGATATTGGGATTTTTGTCCTTCTCCCTTTATTTTGTGTGTGTATTGGTCTTTATCCCTATAAAACTCCCTTTATCCCTATCAAATTCATTTCACCTACCTACAGTATCGCGTATTCAGGTCAGCCAGTTCAGTGACGTCACACAGTATCGAGTATTTAGGTTAGCCAGTTCAGTGACGTCACTGAAGCTAGAAATTTTGAGGCTATAAATATAGACTTGGGTTTTTCACAGGTTGTAGCTATAAATACATACAAGGGTTTTTAAACAGGAATTTACCAAAAATTGTAGCTAAAAATAGACCCTACCTGTTCCATTCCTCTTGTCGCTATACAGGCCCAATATTTTTTGTCGCTAGACAGGCCCAATATTTTTTTGTCGCTAGAGAGGCCCAATATTTTTTTGTCGCTAGACAGACCCAATATTTCCCCATGATAAATTTCCCTTGTCCGTAGGCTACAAAGTAGGGTCCCGTGAGGCTATAAATCTTGAGGCTATAGTGAAAACGACCAAATTTAACATAGAAGTCTACGTGAGGCTATAAATATTGTCGCCAGGGTACAACCCTTCTAATTTTGACCCTAAAAATCTTGACGCCAGGGTGTTCCAGGGTGTGCTTTTGACCCTAAAAGTCTTGAAACCAGGGTACAAAGTAGGGTCCTGTAATGCTAATTCCCACTGACGCCAGGGTACAACCCCCTAACTTTAACATCACGGTCTACGTGACGCTATAAATCTTGTCCGTCTATAGTCCTACCCATGTTAAAATTCCCATGTTAAATTCCCATTGACGCTATACAGGCCCAGAGTGTACCATTTGACGCTATAAATCTTGAAGCTGTACAGGCCCACCCATGTTAAAATTCCAATGTTAAATTCCTACTGACGCTATATCACCCCAGGGTGTGCTTTTGACGCTATACAAAATTCCCATTGTCCCTATATCGTCCCAGGGTGTGCTTTTGACGCTATAAATCTTGACGCTATATTCGATATTAGGGTCCCGTAATGTATTTTCCCATTGTTCCTATAAATCTTGACGCTATAGTAGAAAAAGTAGGGTCCCGTAATGCTAAATCCCATTGACGCTATAGTATCGCTTATTTTAATTTTTTATTTACAATTTTTCAGTTTCCGCGAAGGTCGGTATGAGTTTAAATAATTTCAGTACTACTTTAAGTCTTGGTAACATATTTAAAATTTATCTATGGATTATTTTCAGTCTCCGCTAAAGTCCGGTGCAATTTCAGAATTTAGTGCTACACTTTGTCTTTGCCATTTCTGACAACCAAAACGTCAGGCTAGTTATCAGTTTCCATTCAAGTCCGCTATCCACTGTAGTCCGGGACAATGTCGTAATTTTAGTACTACTTTTAGTCTAAACCAATAACCTAATGCTCAGGGACATGTTTAGTCTCCGTTAAATTCTAGGACAATTTCGTAATTTTAGCGTTACTTTTAGTCACATCCATTTTGGCGTTAGTCTTTTCCTTGATTATAGCTATTTATAGTATCATTATAATTATGCAAATTTATGAACACCGCCAACATAATTTCAGGTCTAGGTAATGCTTTCTATAAAAATCTCGGGCTTGTATTAGTATATGTCTGTCTCAGTCTCTATTGTGTTTGTCTCTACCTCGAGTGGCAGCCACGCGTATTCAGGTCAGCCACTTGCTACATTGTTACCAGTCTCCAGTACCGTGACGTCACCCTACCTGTTCCATTCCTATTGTCGCTATACAAAATTCCCATTGTATGTATACAGGCCCAGGGTGTGCTAGTAACTATACAAAATTCCCATTGTCCCTATATAGGCCCAGGGTGTGCTAGTAGCTATACAAAATTCCCATTGTCCCTATATAGGCCCAGGGTGTGCTAGTAGCTATACAAAATTCCCATTGTCCCTATATATGCCCAGGGTGTGCCATTTGTCCCTATAAATCTTGTCCCTATATTCGATATTGGGGTCCCGTAATGCTAATTCCGATTGTCCCCCTATCGCCCCACTATACTACTTGTATGTGGTTGAAAAGTTAAAAACATTGTCAAATATGAAAAATGATAAAGTTGCCAACGCACAATATACTGAATACTATTCCGTATCGTTTAAACATAGTGGCTTTGAAAACATTTAGAATTAGTGGTAAATATATGCTGCTGCAAGTAATAAAATCTTTTTCACTTCTTTTACAATATTATAAAATGTTAGCAGACGACATATTATGAAATACGCTGCTGATGAAAGTTTGCTCATCGTGTAGTTTGTGATTAGTTTTGGTCTCCTTACTAAAGGGAAGACAGCTGAAAGTGACGAGTCTAGGCTAAAGGAAGGACAGCTGAAAGTGATGACTCAAGGCTAAAGGAAAGACAGCTGAAAGTGACGAGTCAAGTCTAAAGGAAAGACAGCTGAAAGTGACGATTCTAGGCTAAAGGAAAGAAAGAAGCTGAAATTTTCACCATCATTAAAACCTTTTTCTTACGTCATCATCAATCTTTATTTCCTCAACTGGAAATCAAACTATTGAACTACAAATCAAATAATATACTCAGATATTCTAACCAAGTACTTATGAGTATGAAACAGCACTATATACTCATATACATACATGTAAATATGACGTAATTTTGTGGATACAAAAGTGCTTCTCCTATACTAACGAGAATGTATAACTGTATAATTGATAGGCCTTGAGCAATTAATGATCGTCATTCAAATGAATATGACATACTTATGAATATATGGGGTTAGAGTCCATACTGAATGCAAAAAACAGAAAATCGATGTGGGGTTAGAGTGCATATTGAATAACAAACAAAATGAAAATCTATATGGGGTTAGAGTCCATATTGAGTAAAAAAACCCAAAAAAACCCCAAAATCAATATGAAGTTAGAGTGCATATTGAATAAGAAAATACGAAAATCGATATGGTGTTAGATTGCATATTGAATAACAAAACATGAAAATCTATATGGGGTTAGAGTGAATTTATAATTTAAAAAAAGACAAAAATCGATATGGAGTTTAAGTGCATATTGAATAAGAAAAAGAAACGAAAATTGATTTGGAGTTAGGATGTATACTGAATAACAACCCACACACCCCAATATGAGTGAATATCTACATGCGTCTGATATGTTCTAGTGAATAGTAGCTTCCACTTAATTTCCAATACATAAATATCATATATTAATGCTATCGATTTGATTTATTTCATTATATGCACATCACCTTATATTTTATATATATTATTAGTGATACTCATTTCAAGATGCACCCATAATCTGTAAGCGTCATTGTAATTTACGTTGATGGTTGTTCAGAGTTTCCAAAACTGATTAATTCCAAAAGGATCTAAATCGAGGTTGTGTATAACAGCAATGCATTAGCCACACATACTTTACTGCAAATTTAATTCCTAAATACATAAAGGAGCCGCTAAAGACATGTACAGTATATGTATCCAAATAGCTGTCTTCTATGATTGCCATTTACTTGATTTTGTGCACATGCGAATTGAGCGTGTGCTCCACTTAGCAAAGAAAGGTAAACAAGATGGACCCATTGCGATTCAGATCCGTTTTAAATATAACTTTTTGCAACTTTTTGCTGCTTTTAACGCATTTTGAAAACGACCATGAGAACTGGTTCCTGACGAGAACTGATAAGAAGCCAGTATGAAGCAGTCTATCACAATATTAACTTTCGTCCCGTATATTACTAAGAAATGATACAGATTATATGCAGTACTGCAAAACAGTCATTTGTATCTCTGGCTCGCATAATATACCTCAGTGAAAATATACTATTATTGCTCATACCAATCTCAAAGATTGTAATATGTTTGTACAACTATCAGGCAAATAATTAGGGGTTTCTTTGTGCTGTGGATTCATTGTAAGATTACATTCATAAGTAATTATACCAGAGCATATCAAAGTATTGTTCCCAAGTTATATATTTTCCTAATTGGGTAATCTATTAAGTTGACATAATGTGGAGAAGGAAGTCATGCTTTATTTTCCTCCTTATATACATATTGTTTTGACCGGATCGAGCGTGAATGATGTAGACTAAACAGTCTGTCTACTGCACACACCAGTCCATATTCCATCACGACTAAGCACACATCACCAAAAAGTGATGCAACTGAATCGGTGTTATATGCACTCGCTTGTAGCAGACCGATTCAGTTGCATCACTTTTTTCTGTCTGGTGTATATTTATAATTCTCTCTCTCTCTCTCTCTCTCTCTCTCTCTCTCTCTCTCTCTCTCTCTCTCTCTCTCTCTCTCTCTCTACCAGCAACCTTGCTTAACCAGCATACGCCTTCGCGCATATATATATATATATATATATATATATATATATATATATATATATATATATATATATATAGACTCGAAGGACTATAATCATTCCTTCATTGATTGGATAGTAAATTTGCTGGCTCTGAAAGGATAATTTCTTCAATACATCATCGATATTACATTAGCTATTCCTGAAGAATGGATCTTGTAAAAGAATTAAAGCTGTCCTGAAAAACCTACCCTAGAAATGCAAATTTATTTTCTTCAATTAGCAGTAAAACAGTTGAAACAATGGTCTACACTGCGAAAGAATCAACAATGTGTAAATTATTTTCTTACACTTATTTAGCATCTTCATGACTTAATATGTTTTGTTTTCTTCTTTTTCCTTAATTACCTAATTGGCATCGTTAATTATATTTTATATGTTTTATATTTTTCTTCAATTTTTATTCCTTGTTGATTACGATTGGCGTCTCCTCTAGTTTTCGATATGATTTGCTATGTCTTCTTTTATCTCGAGCGGACTGGAATGGCTACGTATGTACGAGTCGTCTTGTTCTGTAGAGTACAGAGTTGACGCATATTGGCTCGGACCATCAGAAGATGACCCTTCAGAAGTATCCCTCCTATCACTGCTAGAATAAACAGGGGTGATATATGGGCTTGCGTAGTTTCCCTCTCGACACACACCTATGTATACAAAGATAAAAAGTACAATTATAATTGAGGTCTTATAAATAATTTAGATCCACTTGGACAGTAGTTGGCATATCTTAATTTTATTAACAAAACTAAAAAAAGTTTCTCGGAAAAGAGAGTCTACATATCAGCTATAATTTCCGATACGGACAATTCTGTCTTCAGTAATACCGATTTAAATTAGATAAAACGCCCACTCGCTTCTTGTAAAACACGCAAAAGGAAATTTAATATTTTCAAACAAATGTCATATATATATATATATATATATATATATATATATATATATATATATATATATATATATATATATATATATATATATATATATTCTCTAAAGTATGAGACTACGATAAATGGTTATGAAGGACTGTGAGTAATTTAAGTCAGTCCAATAAAACAGCCAACAGGTATAATGTCGAAATATGCATCAGTTCTTTATTGAAAAAAGAATACTAAGAACTATTCCCAAATATTTAATGCTGTCACCGTCGAATTTAAATTTTCTTATATTATTAAACAATTTTTGACATCTTTTAAAACAATTTAAACATGGTTTAAATTGTGTCAGCAAAATTAAGTGAGAATTATGCATGATTGTTACATGAAACTGATATCACACACACACACACACACACACACACACACACACACACACACTTTAAACTTAGCCATACCTTTATGTCTAAGCTTAATCAGGAGAAAGATCACTGCTGCTAGCAAGAGAATGCAGAGAACTATCAAAGCGATGGTGGAGTACAGAAATCCTACGCTTGGCGTAGACGTGGTCTCAGACCTGTAATGCAAAATGTTCTGCTTCTTACTATTAGACACATATTTAGTAGAAACGCACACTATTTCATACAAGAAAGACAGGACTCGAGGTAGGGTGAACTATTACCAGAAGAATAAAATTACGTGATGAAGATCCACTTAATTATGATACGCTGATGAGTCTGTTGTCGATGAGCCAATAAAGGATATTAAAACTGCGAAGATGCATTAGTTTGGAAAGCTGTGAATTAACTATCGGCAGCGTTTTCTATTGCCCGTTCCAAGCCGTTACAGGTTTTGTTCACTGACCTTTGTGTTGTGTGGAGTTTATGTGTTTGTTGGTTACATGCTTGTACCAAATTTCCTGTATGAAAAAATAACTGCCCCAAATAGCGTCATAATATATGATTACATTTCCTTGAAACTATAGTTCTATCACTAAAAATGCATGTTTTATGTGTACCAGTCATGACAGAAACCATGTTCACCTCATATGACGCTGTCTATAATATTGCTGCATTGTTTATTTCAATTGGATATAGCACGGTGATAGTCATGTTTGAACCTATAAAATTTTCAAACATAAGTCGCCTACAGTAGCTTAGAAGAAATTTGGAAAGATTTTCAAAGTATTAGATTCTAAATTTGAGGAACTTATCTGAAAACGAGCAAACTTACTTTGGTAACTTAGATAGCCCAGACTGAGAAGTCGCGATAAATTCCTTCATAACCATTTATGGTTGCATGTTGACTTCATGCATGTGCTTCATCAAGACTTTTAATATTTTTTTTCAGTCTGAACTCATGACAGAAATTGTCTATACTGTATTGTTCTGCTTTAAACGGTTCACGCTATTTATGTATTAAAGGTATATACCCTGTCGCCGTAAAGCATTCTGTTAAAGGTACATACCCTGTTGCCGGTAAGCATTTTGGACACAAGCTTTTATCCTCACACTTGAGATTTGACTCGCCTTGGATATTCATTGAGTTTTCCCATTTTTGTTTATCCCAATAGAATGGAACCGATCGTCCAATCTAAAGTAAAAGAATGAAGAATTTCTTTTATTAGTGTACTCCTTTCTTTTAAATTTTCCAAAGAAAGAATCGTAAAGATATTTCTTTTGCTAAAATACATGTGCCCTTTATAGCATACGATATATGTTCAAGCCTGAATACCACTGCATTATTCTATTCTTGCATCGTTTTGCGTACCTTTCAGGCTGAAGTGCAAGTGATGTTTTCATTATCAAATTAGAAGAGTTAAGTCCGTGCATTAAAATGAAACGTGGTTTAATTTTTTTCTTTAAGCATTTCTCAAGCATTCATTCTAACGTTGCTTAAAATAACAACTTCATTAGTATATGATACGATTTATTGTATTTTATTGTATCCACCCGACTAATGTGAATTACAGAAAATTGTAACTTACTTATCCTTTTTTAGTTTTATGTTTCTTTCAATGCTGAAGAATAATGTGGTGTTATAAATCAGAAAATTTACGAAATACCGACTGGAATTATTATAATACAAGGAAGCATTGTTAACCATCCACCGTGACAAAATACAACTCTGTGATGCCTTTCGCACCACTATTAAGAACATTTGTGAATTATGGTTCTTTCTTTCCATCACTTCTTCTTTAGCCTTTCATCAACTCGCATCACACGTACGTCTTTCCCCTAGCTTTTCAACACTCGCATCATAGGTACGACCTTCCCTAACCTTTCGACACTCGCATCATAGATACGACTTTCCATAGGCTTTTCAACACATAGCATCATAGGTACGAGTTTCTCTAGCCTTTCAACACCTAGAATCATATATACGACTCTCCCTAGGCTTTCAACACCTAGCATCATAGAAACGAGTGTCCCTAGCCTTTCAACACCTAACATCATAGATACGACTTTCCCTAGGCTTTCAACACCTAGCATCATAGGTACGAGTTTCCCTAGCCTTTCAAAATCTAGCATCATATATACGACTTTCCCCAGGCTTTCAACACCTAACATCATAGGTACGAGTTTCTCTAGCCTTTCAACACATCTCATCATATCTACGACTTTCCCTAGTCTTTCAACACTCGCTTCATAGACACGACTTTTCCTGTCCTTTCAACACACGCATTATATGTACGAGTTTCTCTAGACTTTCAACACCTCATATCATAGGTACGAGTTTCACATATGACGTCTCAGCCATGCTGCTATACTTTCCCGAATTCATTGTTCGTTCCCCTATTCCGCCAAGTCAAAGCTAATCATATCAATCGTTTCTCTCCGCTACACCTTCAACAACTGAATTCAGTTTAACATGTGTAATTCTCAGCTCTACCCCTTCAGTGTTTCTGTTCTAAATATGATAAACAAATGGAGCTTTCTATTGTATGCACTATGCATTTTGTTGTCAGTTTGTTTCTTGCGGCAATCGGAGCGCTTCTATTCTTGAACCAACAGATCTGGGAGTCATGACATAGTTTATCAAAATACTATAATTCAAGGAAAATTCTTTTTGATATTAGAATTGCTTGCCTTTGATTTAGCCTAAAGTATTATTTTACAACCTTTGCCGCAGAGGACAATAACACAATACACAATACTTTTAAATGTACTACAAGATCGCAAACTTACCGAGGTATACTTCACTTTACCAGCTTGTTTTTCCACCATATAAATGTTGTATCCAAGTAATCCATCGCCGTTTTGGTCAAATATTTTCTCTTTATTCTCATTTCCGCGTATGTTTAACTGTACTTCTTTGATTTGTTTAACAAGGTCCATTGTATTTGCACGGTACTTATCGCAGATGGATGTAGTTTGTCCACATTGATTTTTTAGCGTCTGTGACGCTGCTGTCAATAGAGCATAAACTGCGTTCTCGACGAAAGGTACCCAAAAATCAATTTTGTAATCGGATGTGAGGCCTTCATTAACACTGAAATGGACAAAAGCTAAGAATGACCCCAACATAGCGTCTAAGTTCCATGTTAACAGATTAAAATGACTAGAACTGCCACCAACACCACCTCTACTACAAACTACCACTACTACTACTATTAATTACTACTGCTACTTCCAACACCACTGCCGCTGCGGGATGTGTGGGTCATAGTATACACATATGATCTCTGGTTCGTAAGGAAGTCGAGATATACGGTGTAAGTGCCAACTTAATGGAGAAAGTAATAAAAATATAATTGTTCTGAAAATTAATTGTGAGGTATGTCGGGCTTTGGCCAATAGTTGGTATCTGGCTGTGGATTAACCTTTTCTACTGATTTAAAGAAAGACCTATGTTACGACCCTGTAATTAAATTACATGTGTGTTAAAATTTGAATTTTTTCTAAATCTTTTAATTTCATTTTTATTTCATTTTTATATCATTAAATGTAATTATTATTATGATGATGATTATGTTCGCAGGGTCTGATATTTTTTTAGAAACATCGTGTTTATTTAAAACGTAAATGTGACTCGCGTAAGCACGATTTTTGCATGACTGTTTTTGTCGATTCAAGTAAACAGTCGGAAATAGCTATGTAAATGATTGGTTGTGACCACGGTCATTGCTAATAATACTTGTTGACATTCTATACTACGTTGACGATATTTCGAAATCTCCACGATTTCTTCATGCGTGTACATGAAATGACGTATGAGTTTGCTTTAAAATACTCGGGTACCTGCGAACTAGTCTAGAGTCGTATTTTAACATCTTAGAGAGTCACATCATAACATCTTATAGAGATTCTAAATACCTTAAGAAAAAGGTATTCTTTTGTGCTGGAAAGAGTTGTTCGTTCGTACGTATGTAGAACAACATGCGTTTTGTTATCGATGATAGCTGTACTTCGTCTACCTGTTAAATAATAATTATTTTCCCTGAAGAACCACACGACTGGCTTTGGACAAAGACATTTGCTGAAATTAATTCTAAATTGGAATTGAACAATACAAATTGTGATTCACGGTGAAAAATTCTGGACATTTGTGTTTAACCTTCGTCTTGACATCATCATCCGCCATCTTGGAACGGAATTGAGATTCAGACTACGTCAGTTTAGAACTGTTTAGTCACAGGACTTATGTGTTTTCACAATATTAGGACAAATTTTTGGATCTTCTTCGTAAATCGTAAGTCTTGTTTCATATGTGTACCTTTTTACCGTGTTTTCTATGGAAATAAATTATTTTTGTTAAAATTTACAAAGCTTGTTGTAGTCACTCTTTACTTTGTTACTTTAAACGAGCCGAAACGTAACACCTAATAAACCGCCATTCCTGCTGTAAAAAGTACCCTGTTCAAGCTATTGGAACGTTATGTTGAACCCACTTTAGACAAGGTTGTACTTTCAAGATTAACTACTGCTATTAGTTTTGCTGTTGATATTACTAGACTAGTACCACTTTCATTGAATTCATTATTGCCGTTCAGCTTCCAGTCTATAAAGACACTTGAATGATTAACGTACATTTATTGACAAAACTGCTCGCTGAAAGTTTTTATATTTGATGGCTGAAAAGTTTCACGAAAGGATGTTTTGGTTCCGGGAAAGAGAAAAAAAATAGGAAAAAGAGGTTACATCTTATATTCATGAATTATGGACAGTTTTGTTTCTGCTATTAGCACTGCAAGATTCTTAGCAATGCATATTTACCCTTTCGTTGGATTTCCTACTTACAAACGCAATTATCATTAAACTTTTATCATTCCTGCTTCTTGATTGATACCTGCATGGTTTAGAAGCTGACTTGTTAAAACTCCACTCAAAATGACAATTCAGTTCCTTCTCCATGAAGTTTTGCAGCCATGGATTAGCATCTTGGCCATTTGTCCTCAAGTTCCTCATGTGTTCCCTGAATTTTTGATTCACAGGTAGGTCTGTTGATAGTGTTATAGTTCCGATCAAATTTTTTACGTCTTGAAGTATTGGTCGTGTTCCCCATTCTTCTGAAGCAATGAATATGAATTCATGTGGACCAGTCAGTTCCTCTAAAGAAGGTACCAACCATTCATGGTGGGAAGTGCTTAGAAAGAGTATAACAACTTTTGCGGATGAAAAATCTCTGAGTCTTTGAACGACGACACTTTGATTCAAGCTTGAAAACAATGAAAGAGTGATAATCTGGGCAACACAAGCTCCAATTGTATCAGCTGATTCTAGTATAGCATTCTTACCTCCGTTGCCGTATACAGAATCAGTGTTGATAATTTGGATATAATTTGCTCCCATGCTCTTAACAATATCAAGCATAGCTTGTGCCTGCAGGGTATCTGAACTAGTCAAACGTAAGAAATACGGAAATAATGTCCTGTTGCTTAAAACGGGTGCAGTAGACCCATATGCAATCTGAACATATCTTGTTTCTGTCAAAACATCTGCGACTGCAATACTTATATCACTTGTCCATTCTGCGATAAAGCCAAGGACTTTGTTCATAATCTGAGAGTAGCCCCCATCCCCATTTGGTATGCCGTATCTGTACAAAGTTAGAAGTCTCTCCTTTATTATGAGAGGATGAATGCAGCTGTCAATTATGACCGCTCCTACACTAGCATCAGGTACCATAACCCCAGATTGATATTTAGATTGCTGAGTTGCAAAATTTATAGCTTCTACTATGTCCATTCCTCCTAATTTTAGATCACCACACTGCATTGGGGATGATCCACGAACGTGGACGGGAGCGACAGCAACAATGTATAGGTCTCCAGGAATTATAAAATCAGGGTTTGTTTCGTTGCTCATGCAGCTAGCGCACACTGATCCGTTGCTGCACTGACCTTTCCTGATTTCGTTCCAAGAAAGTTCTGTATATGTAGGAGACTTGTAATCCTTTATATCAGATTTTAAAAGTATCAGCTTTTGCGAGAGTCTGTCGTAGTTACCAACCTGTAAAATAAATACACTGAAAATGGTTTATGTAATTTGGATCCAATTACAAGTGCCATATATACTCGTTTAAATGTTCAATCAGACTGCACAGTGCCGGATTAAACCCTGTGGAGGCCCCTAGGCAGTCGAAATCTCGGGGCCCCCCTCGCAAATTATCTCCTATTACGTTTTAAATTTTACCAACCAACAAAAGGAGTGGGACCCATAGGCCGGTGCCTACTCTGCTTATTTGGTAATCCGGCACTGAAACGGCAAATACCAAAGACCCTGATTTGCTGTCGCATAATGCGCTGACAGATCCGGGTCAGTGTTGTTTGTTGTACTGGTTACTCTATAATAAACTGCAAAGACCAAGATATGCTGCGCATTATGCGATGGCAGATCTGGGTCTGTGTAGTTTGTAGTTGAGCGTAACCATTATTTGAGTATATACGGTATTTTAATGTGTGTTAGTCTCGCATCTTGTGGATGAAGCAAAACAATTTATGTTTATATCATAGGTCGCCTGCTGTGCCATTCAATGAACGGCTGTTTTGTGTTTGTTGGTCCTGTACTAAAGTAAAATATACCAGAAAACTTGTCAAACGACAGATTCAGTTTTGATAACTCTCCCGTTATAATTATGGAACATTCAGAAAATAATTCATATTCATATTTTTTAAACTTTCTGGCTCTTGTACTAAGACCAACCCTGTTTCGAATTACAATAGGCACATCCAAAATTTCTCTAAAGTTTTCATCAAGATCACTGGTGGCACAGTAACTCCCATTTATTACTATTATATTCTGACGAAATTGCGCCAAGAAAACATGAATACTGGTCAAAACGACTAACCACATAATAATTGACTGGATAC
>JAECUM010053291.1:0-17252 GCA_016617855.1 Megalonaias nervosa
GGGACTAGCGGGAAGTCTACTGCCAAATCTGCTGGGAATAGGACGAGGACTAACATTACCGGGCACGCGACGTTGAAACCTCTAGAGATGCAATCTCCTGCGTCAAGTAACTTTGATATACTTGATAAGCTAAAACAAGTAAAAAATTTCCATGGAATTATTCCAAAGATGAACTTAGCGCTGTACCAGCTGTAGGTTCGTGTGTGATAAATATACAAGATTTCAACGACGGATCTGGCACACATTGGGTAGCAGTCTACGGTAACAATTATTTTGACTCATTTGGACTTCCTCCGAGCGACACAGTAAAAAAATATATAAACAAAAAATATGAAATAATAAATTTTTCCTCCAATCAACTTCAACCTATTGGAACTTCTGCTTGTGGATATTATTGCGTGATGTTTATAGAACAGATGTCCGCGAGTTTGAAGAACTCTGACTCAGATTTTTTTAAATTTATTTTACAGCGTGACAAGCATCCTTCTCACGCTAATGATGAGATTGTAATTAATTATAAATAATTTTGCCTAGAAAATCTCTAGAGTTTTTCCTAATTTTATCTAAATTGCAAATATATAATGTCAACATATTGTCTCAAATGTAAAACTAAAACAGAAAATATCAATGAATCAAGAGGAAAAACAAAGAACAACAGGATGATGCTAAAAAGTATTTGCGCAATCTGCGGAAAAAGGAAAAGTATGTTTTTGAGGAAATTGTCCGGAGCTGGTTGCCCTGACGTTGTCAGAGAGGTTATTTTAGTAGACGACTAAAAATACAGAATGATATGCAAGTGCGATTCTGACAGAGATTTATGTCTCGAGCAAAATAAAATTGTCACATATTGCCAACAATGTAACAACAGAGAAATAATAGGTACAGGTATAGATATACATAAAATGATTGGTAAATTACCGAAACCAAAAGGCGGTTGGACATTGCCAGGTCATAAATTCACTGGACCTTATAATCCGCTAGATAAACAACTAGATGAAAATGATAATCCATTACCAGGACAAGAGCTTTACAATCAAGTTGATGCAATAGCTATGCGCCATGATATCTGCTACAGAGACATTGAACTTCCAGACAACGAACAAAATAAACACAGCTGCGATAAAGTAATGTTGGACGAACTTCGTGATATGAAAGCTGTAAATATGCGAGAGCGTATTGATAGAAAGTTGGTGCAGGGTTTTATTGGAGCAAAATATAAGTTAGGTCTTGGTAATGATGATCTTGCAACTGAATTACACAAACCTAAAAAAAAAGTTTACGCGACGTAAAGTTGTCGCAAATGCCGTTGACGATATCTGGGCGATAGATTTAGTTGATGTGTCAAATCTTGCTGAATTTAACGTTGGCGCTGATGGCGCTCCGAAGAAATATCTTTTTAATGCTATAGATATCTTTAGTAAATATGCTTTTAGTGTGCCAGTTTCAGATAAGACCGGAACGTCGATAACTGATGCGCTAAAGTTAATAATAACAACTACAGAAAGAAAACCAAATAGAATCTGGACTGATCACGGAGCAGAATTTTTTAATAAAATGTTCGAGCAGTTTTTGCTCCAAAAATAATATCAAAAGGTATGTTACAGGAAGTGAAGGTAAAAGTGTTGTCGTCGAGCGATTTAATCGTACACTAAACGAAAAAATTCATAAGTACCTATCAGCTAAAAATACGAGTAAATACATTGACAATTTACAAAACATTGTTGATGAATATAATAATACGAAACATCGAACCATTAAAATGTCGCCGAATGACGCAATTAAAAATCCGATATTAGCAAACGAAAACATGTACCGCAGACATAAATTTAAAGTTGGTGATCGAGTTAGAATTTCTCTGACAAAAAAAAAACATTTGAAAAAGGATTTACTCCGAACTGGAGCGAAGAAGTATTTGTTGTTGATAAAGTACTTTTAACAATACCTGTAACATATGCGCTAAAAGATTTATTGGGTGAGCCTATAACCGGTAGTTTTTACGAGCAGGAACTTCAGAAAACTTCCCAAGACGTATTTGTTATTGAAAAAGTTATCCGAAAACGCGGCAACAAAAGTTTAGTTAAGTGGAGAGGATACAGCGATAAATTTAATAGCTGGGTGCCAACTAAGTCGATTTCATCGACTGTGATCTAATAATATTATTATAAATTTGTTCGTATTTCACAAGTACAGATTTACATTTAGTAGTTTTACATAACGAAATTAAATATAATTTTTTTGTATTATCAACTGGCATTAAATTAAATATTTTAACAAAAATAAAATCATATTTTATATTTCTTTGATGAACAATTATTTTCAGATTTAAAAAAGGTTCGATAAACTGCCAAAATATTTGTTGTTCGGCAACAGTAAAATTAAATTTTATTATTTTTTTTAGCAATATGGTACTTAACATTATATCGTCCAGTTGTAGGCCTGCTGTAATTTTTTCTGTCAGCGACAGCAACTACTTCATCGTCGGACTCGTTGTTGTACAAAATATCGTCTTCGCTATAGCTAGCAAATTTATCGTTAGTGATTGGCAAAATTGCAAAATTGAGTTCAATTTTGTGTGGTAATTTTGTGGCGATATAATCTTCCGAATATATATCAGCAAGTCTTTTCATCAAGTTCATATTATAATATACTTTTATCTAATCATAAATAATAATGACCAGCGAAACGAAATCTACTGAAATTCCCACTGGAATTTCTAAGGTTAAATATCATCAAAAAGTTAATATATTAAATTACAGAGAATTAGCTGAGGCAGTTCGAAAATGTCTGTCGGGTTATAGTGCATATTCTGTTAATGTAAATATAATGCAAGGCGAAAATGACAGAATACTTCTAACAACGGCAGAAAAAAATAAACTTAATGAAAGTTCATTTACAACATTAAAATTTGATCGCGATGATATTTTAATGTTTGCCCACAGCTGTCTTACAAAAGCAGAACTAAGAAACATCATTAATCATTAATCAGTGTATCTGAAACTAAATCTGTCGAAGGTTAACGTTGACGTTGCTGACCTTATTTCACCATCGACGACAAATTTTACTGCAGCTGCATTAATTTTATGATATTTTCCAGCAGCTGATATTGACTTAAATTTAATTTTTTCTCCATTCTCTAGATTTAATGAAATTACTTGTCTAGTATATCTAGCACCGCCAGCATCTCCTCTTCTGCTATTTTCTTTTTGTGTTACCAAGTCTAAATTTTCAAAGCGATTATCAGATTTAATGCTGTTAATATGATCAATAACTAAATTATTTGAAATAGCGCCATTAAATGTTTCGTGCACAAAACGGTGATTATAATAGCCAACGAAGTCTGTTTTAGTTCCTCTAACATTCATACGTAAATATCCACTGTGCAGCAAAATTCCAATAACATTTTTTGTTCTTATATGTCGAATAATTCCTCTGTCAGATGCCTCATATAAATCAAACACAGGATGAGGCTGATATTCATCTTGTAACGCTAAATTTTCGATATTATCATCATTTATTGAGTTATTTACCCTAAAGACTCGCTGACCTTCTGGGATATCATCACAGAACAAAGTATAGATAAAATCTTTTCTAAACATTTCGGTGATATCTATATCATCTCCTTTTACACTAATTATCATTCCAGCCGGAGTTGGTTTTCCTATTGATTTCTTAGATTTTACGTTAATGACCGAACCAAGTGCATTTCCAGCACATAAGTTGTACTTTGGGTGAAAATGATAAGTTTCTTGCTCGGTCGCTGTCATTCTGATATATCTCAAAATTTCTGTCATTATACTATAGGGATTTCATATCTCTAATTGAAAAATAAGTATAAAAAAATTCAATTAAATATAAAAATACTATATATAATGTTAAAGTTGCGCGATATTGCTAACAAGAGCATTATCAAAACAGAAAAAATTGCTAGTGCATTTTCCGGATACGACAGCAGTCACAAATTTGATGATCAAAATGTTTTAACAGATTTTAATACTACAAATTTATATCATCTTTTACAACCTGTTGTATCGAAGGAACTTAACAGCTCACAAAAGTATCAAACTAATAGTTCAGTATCACACGATTTTATCAAAATTACACGCAATTGAGAAAGATATACTTGATATAATCTTTGAAAATACAAGTTTCGACAGCGAAATTTCAGAACCATATCTAACAGCTAAATCACGAAAAATATTAACTGGAACAAATATTGCCACAGTCGCCGATGAAATACACCAAGAAATAAATAAAAAATTGGAGGAATTTACTTCATCTGGGTCAGGTTGGAAATTTGAAATGATAAAGGAAGTTTTAATTCACACGGCAAAATATAACATACTGCGAGGTAGTTCTTACGTTGATCTCCCTAAAAAATTAAAAACAAAAAATGCTGTATAAATGTCAAAAACAACGACGATCAATGTTATCGTTGGTCAATTTTGTCTGAAAGACATCCACAGAGTGACCACAGTGACCGAATTGAAAAGTATTTGCCATACAAAGACGAACTAAATTTTAACGGAATACCTTTTCTAGTGGCAGAAAATCAGATACCAAAGTTTGAAAAACAAAATAATATTTCAGTAAATGTTTTTGGACTAGATGAGCGAGAAAATGTTTACCCAAGATATATTTCAGAGACTGCTACACAAAAGACAATAAATTTATTATTTTATAAAGGACATTACGTTTGGATAAAAAACTTTAACGGTTTAGTTGGCGGACAGTATAAAAAAATAGAAAAAAGAAATATTTCTGTTATAAATGTTTGCAGGGTTTTTCTAAGAATGAGAAACTACAGGAACATATTAAATACTGTATCAACGTTCAAAGAATAACTATGCCCGGCGAAAAAGAAAAAGTCTTAAAATTTAAAAATTACGATCATAAACTAAATATACCTTTCGTTATTTATGCGGATTTCGAGTGCCTACTCGTTCCAGTGGCTGGCGTTGAAAATAACCCTAATAAATCGAGTACAAGAAAAATACAGCAACATGTTCCTTACGGAGTAGCTTATAAAGTAGTTTGTTGCGTCCATGATAAGTTTTCATTAATTGTCATATTTGCGAAAAATCTTTAGTAGACTCAAACGGAGTCTGTGATAAAGTGCGCGATCATTGTCATTTAACTGGACAATACAGAGGGGCGCCTCATAATAATTGCAATTTAAAATTTCATGCACCCAAGTTTAATCCTGTAGTTTTATATAACTTTCGTGGCTATGACAGTCATATCATTGTAGAAGCTTTTGGCAACGAGGAAATTAAATCTAAACTAAAACTAAATAATAAGATAAAATGTATACCAAATAATTTTGAAAAATATATGTCAGTTACTCTCGGAAAATTACGTTTTATTGACAGTCTGGAATTTATGGCAGCATCATTAGATGAGCTCGTAAAAGTATGTAGCACTTTTAATAATCTACAAAGTTGCTTCGGTGATAAATTTAATCTACTGACAAGAAAAGGTATCTTTCCGTATGAGTATCTCGACGACTGGAGCAGATTTGATGAAACTTCTCTGCCCGATAAAGATAAATTTTACTCGCAGCTCAAAAACGAAGATGTATCAGACGATGAATACAAATATGCACAAGATATTTGGAATAAATTTAGTTGTAAAACATTTGGTGATTATCATGATATATATTTGAAAACAGATGTTTTATTACTAGCAGATGTTTTTGAAAGTTTTCGTCAAGTTAGTCATAAAAATTATTATGGTTTAGATATTTGTTGGTATTATTCTGCTCCCGGGCTGTCGTGGGACGCTCTACTAAAAACAAGCAAATAGAATTAGATCTCTTAACAGATATCGATATGTTTAATTTTATTGGAAAAGGTATAAGAGGCGGAATTAGTGTTATAACAAAACAATATGCAGTAGCTAATAATAAATATCTAAAAAATTATGATAAAAATCTCCCGTCGAGTTATATTACTTATTTAGACTGCATCAGTTTGTATGGTTGGGCCATGTCAGAGCCAATGGATTTCATTGGACATCTCCAGATCAATTTCTTAAAGAAACTGAAAAAGATTTACCTAGAAAAATTAACAACAATTTTTCCAATGTCAGTTATTTTGTTGAAGTTGATCTAGATTACCCTAGTTCGTTGCATGATCTACACAACGACTACCCATTTTGTGCAGAGTCGATGATGATAGATTACAGTAAACTATCACATGAACAACGAGCCGTGACAACAGCAAAAAATTCCATTGTTAATAAGCTAGTTCCAAATTTGCTAAATAAAAGAAATTACGTAATACATTAAAAAAATTTAAAACAAGCAGTAGATGCTGGACTAATTCTGAGAAAAGTCCATAGTGTGCTAAAATTTAATCAGTTGAGGTGGATGTCAAATTATATTGACTTAAATACCAAACGTCGTGCACTTGGTTAAAGAAAAATGAGGTGCTAATAGATGAACGATATAAGGATACTTCGTTAGATGTTTATGACAAATACAGAATTTTTATAGCAGATCCTAATAATAATAAATTTCGTGAGTTTCTTGATTCGATTGCTGGTACTAGAACTTTTGTTTTTGTATAAAAAAAAATTGTATAATGAAAAAACATATCATCGATTTCAACCACATTTCAGAAGAAATTCCAAAACAAGATGTTGACGCACTAGTACAATATTATAAATTTTAACACAAAAACCTTTGGTGTGTAAAGGAATGTTATAAACACTACCGTAGAATACTTCGAGTAATATCATATTTGCCATTGTTAATGACTGGCTCTGGTATAATCTCAAGTGGAGCATTATTAAATCCGTTTTTGTTAATAATATCTGGTGTCGGTGTCTCTCTTTCAACACTTGTAAAAAAAAATTGAACCTAACCTTGAAACAAAAAAACTTCTTGCAAAACAGCAAGTATCACTTACAAAAAATTACTTGATTAAATACGATCTTACTTGCGAGGTGTAAAATACGATATGGACGATTTAATACGCGAGTTTCGTATTATTGACAGTATGTTAACAGATATCCTACCAATGCGAGCCAGCAGGTATGAAAAAGATTATCATAAAATATGGTTACAACAGTAGCATTCCAAAATTGGAAAGGGGTGAGGGTCTCTGATCTAGAATCCGCATTTAGTTTAGGATCAGCCTATTACCATACTGAAAAAAAATAAATATTTTTTCACTAAAGAAGTTAATCCAGCAGGCCCTTGGAGTTCTGGTCCAGAATCTGTTTTTGGTTTAGTATCAGCCCATTGGTCTACTACTGTAGTGATGAAATCAGTGCCGGATTTAGGCATAAGCTAAACAAACTACAGCTTGGGGCCTCACAGTCTGAAGGGGTCTCTCAAATTTATTTTATACCGAATAGGGCCTCTACAGCTTCCCATAGCTTAGGGCCTCGCCATGTCTAAACCCGGCACTGGACGAAGCAATTAATATCACACGACAGTTCTTTTCTTCAATAAACAGAATGTTAAGATTAAATATTATTCACGTAAATTTCAGATTTTTTAAACCACTACAACAGTACTATAGTAAAAAAAAATTAAAAAAATAAAATTGTCACCAATTAGCTTAAATCCCATGAATGATCACTGTGAATACTGTGTAATTTTCTCTGCAAACAAAATCGCATCTCCATTTCCGCCAAATAAACTCTCTAACGTCTACGTAAAGTTTAATTACCATGATTAAATTAAAAGAAAGAATAAAACAAAATATACCATGCAGTATATGTGCCAAAAAAAACAAAAAAAAAACAACAAATAATTCAGAATAAATATTTTTGTTCACTAAATAGTGTTACATGCCTTAAGACTTAAACCTAAGGAAATAAGGTGGGACATAAAACGTGGGAAAATCAGTAGCCACATGTACGGTAACTTGTGACTGAACTGTCAAAATGAAGTCCTATTGGCGTCGTAAGTTACAACAAAATAGGGAATCGTTTATTTGCCAGTCAATTGCTGGTGCTTACATACACACGCTGTCGAACATGGTCCGAACGGCAGTCATTTTCACAAGATAAATACAAGGATAAGGATTAACTGTTAATTAGTCACACTGGGTTTATTGCTTATGTACTCAAGTCAAAACTTCAGCTATTTTGCAGTTTAGCCACAGCTGACCAGACTATGAAAAAGGGACTTGCCCTGGGAGGGGGGGGGGGATTATAAGGTGTACCACAGGGAGAAATGGCGCGTCCCTTGAGGGCTCACACATTGGGGCAAGGGGATGGGGTCAACAGTCGCCTCCCCCCATTTTCTATTGTCAGCCAGTTAATGTGAAACTTTGATTTATACCTGACCTCTTTTCTTTTAATCGCTGCTATTTAAACTGCCTAAGGGATTGTTTTTATATCAGTTCCAATCACTACAGATTACCGTTTATACATACTATATGTAACCGGCATAGACTGAAATGGGTGGGTTGGGGGGGTTGAGGGGTTTTTTAAAAAAAATTCTTAAATTTTTTTTTTTAAGATTACTGAACATTGTGTTTTCTCGAAACACGACCTTGTTAGGGGTTTAGAATCTTATTTTTAGCAAAGCTTCCATTTCATTAAAATCAGAGCTCAATTGCACCTAGGACAGCGGTGATTTAATTTAGATTGTGCTGTGTTATGGCATGTATGTCAACATCTTGAAAATACATTTACTCATTTCCTCAGGCAAACAATTTTTTTCGACAAGCCCGACGGGCACCTCACTTTGAATACAGGATGGGCCCGAACTAAAATTAGAGGGACCACGGGTGTAGGGGTATCAAAATTTTTTTAGCACTGCTGGTGTATATAAAAGATCTGTGAATTGATTGTTACATTTTGTTGCCACTTACTCGGCCTTCTCCCTTTTCGTAACTCACACGTTTAACACTTTTCCCAGGATTTAAAATATCCAACGGTATGTCTGGAACAGCCCCAACTTTGAATACAGGATGGGCCCGAACTAAAATTAGAGGGACCACGGGTGTAGGGGTATCGAATTTTTTTAGCACTGCTGGTGTATATAAAAGATCTGTGAATTGATTGTTACATTTTGTTGCCACTTACTCGGCCTTCTCCCTTTTCGTAACTCACACGTTTAACACTTTATCCCAGGATTTAAAATATCCAACGGTATGTCTGGAACAGCCCCAACTTTTAGTCTAGCCTAGCATTTGCGTATCCTAGCGCGTCCATTTTTTCAGGATCCCTCTCGTAACATTCATTTGCGAAATGTAATGAGCACAGAGTGCTGTTTGGTGTTTGAAATCGACTCGCTTGCAGTAATGTATCCATACTTTCTTTATGTCTTTATCTTTTGGAAAAGGAAAAAAAAAATTGTCCACAGCCTTTTCTTAATGTGCCATTACACCCGTAAGCAACGCAAAACGGCATTGTCTTTTACGCTGGCAACTGCCAGTCGAGATGCTGGAGCCGCTACTATGACGTCACATCACGAAAGTAACCGAATAGGCGCGGAAATTTTGCATACGAGGTCACGGAAATTCAGCGCCTTGAAGAGATGCCGATATTTAAATATTGGCATTACGGTCGCAGATGATACTTCAGAACAAGGTTTTCTTCTATAGTGCTTTTATAATTATTCTATATTTCCATTGATTTCTGGTCTCCTTTAAATGGGATTTTGTTATGTATGTAGTGAGGTCTTATCACAGTCTGACAACTTGTAAGAGTTGGGTGAGCAAGCGAAAAGGTTTTACCTACAATATTTTCAGTGGCTGGATGAAAACATACACAAAAGCATGAAAAGTTTGAATTTAGCGATGTAAGATTTGATTAAAAGCGCTGATTAACCTTTCAAACCTACAAACATTTACCAGAGTGTTTATTTTTTAAGGCTCGTGTTTTGAGTGCTGTAATCGTTTATAGACCTTTACCATTCGCTACTTTCAGGTCAGTTCTAAAGATTACAAGTTATGCCGATGGCAGCCATTCGAAATACCTCGGCTATTTATGAAACAAGGATTGATGGGAAGTTGGGAGTGCATCGAACTATTTTTCCATTACAGTATTCAATCATAAGGTCATTCCAATCGTAGAAATAGCCGAGGCATTTCAAATAGATTGTGATTTTTATTTTCGCAGACATTTTAGTCGAACAAAATGTATGACTTTTTCTGTAAATTACTGCGCCGACATATATCCAAAGCATATGTTTTCCTCGTAAAAATTGTACGATCCGAATGAGACCTTTGCAAAATCCTTGTATGGAGAAGATGTTACGTAGCCACGGGTGAGTCCTGGTTGAACGAGACTAAATAATGAGTCAGTCATTCTTGCCTCAATGGCTGGGCTTAGTTGACCTATCACCAAAGAATAAATAACCACATCTACTCATTACCAATGCATATTATTTAAAATCAGAGTGTTTTATGTTGACAGTTAGTGGTTAACTTTCGAGCATACGGAAAATTTCATAAAAACAAAGTTGAAGTATATTGAAGATAGTATATGCCAAGGGTCGATGTGTAACGAGTTGGATCGACAAGCACTTGCTAGAGAAGATGGTTCATAATAGATAATATATTACCAAACTCTGATACTGTGCATGTTTCAATAATTAAGAAAGATGATTCATAATCAATGTGTATCACCAAGATCTAACACTGTGCATATTGCAGTAGTTTAGAAAGATTTTTTTATGTTGCAAAGATAGTTAATGTCACATTGATTATGTATGAGTTTCAGCGATATCATTAGACACAAAATATATGTACATGAAAGGATCTATTTACTTGTCTATCTATCTATCTATCTAACTATGGTATAGTACCCATTTCTCATGCTTGAGATAAATCCTATTCCATTCTAATATCATTCACAAGTAAAATCAATGTTCACATGTGAATAATTTTGTGACCGTGAAGTGAATCTTTATTTTTGTTAACTTTGTAATTCTGGTGAACTGTTGAAAAGCATTTGTAAAAGCTTTTCTTTTGTGATTGACGTAACATCTTTATATTAAAAATATACTGCAAATTCATGAAGGCAACTATGGGTCCATTTTGTTCGCAAGCAGGTGATAGTTGTTTTCTGAATTAACACTGGCACGTGCTGCTTTTTTAAAGTAAAAATGGCATCGAAACCAAGTGAACGAGAACTTAAATCTTGCTAAAATTATAGTGTTATGGGTGTGTTTACTGGAACTTTAGTTCGCAGAATCTGTCAAGTTGTTTTGCCTTTGATGGCAAGGTTTTGATCTAGTAAGAATAATATTCTCTGTTTTACATACACCCATTAAACACTCAAACATCATCCCGTCTCAGTAGTACTATCTGCCAATCCGTAAAGGTCAAAAGGGAGATCAATCCAAATGACCTAAGGGCTTTTCTAAGACACTGTGTATGTAGGCGTATTTGATTCGAAGTCAGTATATACGATAATAAACATGATGTTTACATTTGTTTACAACGCCAGATCAAAAACACGAATAGTAATAGCCATCTGAAATTTGTGGAGATTGACGAATCTTCTTATGTCTTCATATGTAGTCTTTATTTTACGTTGTTTTTAGTTTGTTCTGCTTCATTTTGCTTAGATCTTATATTTGTATTCAAATTAGTTATGGAAGTTACCAAGATAACCACCACTACCTCGTGCTTCATCTAACACTTCATGAATAACTATACTTAAAAGGAGGCGGCCTCATAACTGGCGTTATCCTAACTTATAACCTGTATCTCACTTCTGGGCAAGTGAGAAAACACAATTTTTAGAACACATTTAAAACGCCGAAGAAGATACAAACTGTGCCCAGAGGGTACGTTCCATTGTATGCTAGGAAAGTACCTCGGATGTAAATAATGCGTATTTTCAACTGAAAACCCAAAGGAGCGCTGAATACATGTTTCTGATTGAGTTAATGCTAGTAATAACGTAATGGTAAAATTATGCATACTCTTCCAGTGTGGAATCTATATTATCGATGCAAGTTAAGATTTCTTTTCATACGTCAGTGATAAGGCGGAGTATATGATGTTGTTCATGAATCAGTCCGCACTTTCTTCCGTTTGTTACAAATTTCGTTTCAGCACAATAACTCGTGTTGTTCTTGAACTTTGTCATAGCTTGCACTTGAGATTAGAATAAACCTTTCTTCTTCGGGATTCAAAGGTTAAATGTCAGGGTCACTCTGACTGACAAACAAACATGGTTTCAGTCCACCATCTACAGTTACCAAGCTTTTTGGATGGCTTGCTCTTGGAGTGAGAAAAAAAAGCGAACAATTTTGAGAAAAAGAGATCATGGTCACGAAAATGGTTCTGCTCAATTAAATTAATTCTGCATCATAGTCAAGTGGGTGGCTTGTATCTGAAGAAGCCTTTCCATGTTGGGATCAAAAGGTCAAAAGTCAAGGACACTGTGATTGAATGAAGAAAAATGGTTTCTGCACAAATTTTGCAGTTATCGACCATCTACCTTCATCAACATTTGTAGATGACTTACACGCCGGTAAAAAAAAAAAAAAAAAAATGTTTTTTTTTATTCGGGAGATGGGCGGGGGGGGATCAAAAGGGCTAAACGTCAGGATCTCTGTGACTGGACGAAGAAAAATTGTATCCGCACAATAGTATTAATTCTACATTACATACCTGGAGCAAACATTGTTGATAGCTTATACTTGGGGTAAAAAAAAGAAGCCTGTCAGTTTGTAGGTCAAAATATCGAAGGTTAAACCCACATTAACTGAAAGTAATAAAAGTATCTTCCCACAGTAACATCAGTTTTACATCACAGCCCTGCACGGAACTGTTTGGATAGCTTGCATTTCTGGTATAGAAAAGACTTATTAATTGTGGAGTTGAGAAAAGGTCATGGTCATGGTACGTCTAATAAGATATTCTTGGTTTATGCACAGTAAGTTTATTTCAAGATTGTATGCTTTGACCAAAAGTACAGGAGATTCGTAGGTCAATAATCTCCAGAGTTAGCCATGCCCTACTAGTATTGTATATATAAGTATTGAATACCTGACAGCTTATAACGTGTATCATCACTATAATTCATAATGATGGTGTACCGGTCGGGCTTATGACGTGTATCATCATTATAATTCATAATGATGATGTACCTTACTGGCTTATAATGTGCATCATCGCTACAATTCATAATGACGATTTACCCGACGGGCTTATAATCTACCATCAGGTACATCATCGCTACAATTCATAATGACAATATACTTGACGGGCTTATAATGTGCCATCAGTTACATCATCGCTACAATTCATAATAACGATGTACCTGACGGGCTTATAATGTGCCGTCAGGTACATCATCACTACAGTTCATAATGACGATGTACCTGGCGGGCTTATAATGTGCCATCAGGTACATCATCGCTACAATTCATAATGACGATGTACCTAACAGGCTTATAATGTGCCATCAGGTACATCATCACTACAATTAATAATAACGATGTACCTGACGGGCTTATAATGCGCCATCCTCGCTATAATTCATAATGACGATGTACATGACGGGCTTATAATGTGCCTTCAGGTACGTCCTCACTGCAATTCATAATGACCATGTACCTGACGGGCTTATAATGTACATCATCACTACAATTCATAATGACGATGTACCTGACAGGCTTATAATGTGCCATCAGGTACGTCATCATTACAATTTATAATGACGATGTACCTGACGGGCTTATAATGTGCCGTCAGGTACGTCATCACTACAGTTCATAATGACGACGTACCTGGCGGGCTTATAATGTGCCATCAGGTACATCATCGCTACAATTCGTAATGACGATGTACCTGACGGTCTTATAAAGTGCCATCATTGCTACAATTCATAATGACGATATACATGACGGGCTTATAATGTGCCATCAGGTACGTCATCACTACAATTCATAATAACGATGTACCTGACGGGCTTATAATGTACATCATCACTACAATTCATAATGATGATGTACCTGACGGGCTTATAATGTGCCATCAGGTACGTCATCACTACAGTTCATAATGACGATGTACCTGACGGGCTTATAATGTGCCATCATCGCTACAATTCATAATGACGATGTACATGACGGGCTTATAATGTGCCGTCAGGTACGTCATCACTACAGTTCATAATGACGATGTACCTGACGGGCTTATAGTGTGCCGTCAGGTACATCATCACTACAATTCATAATAACGATGTACCTGACGAGCTTATAATGTGCCATCAGGTACATCATCGCTACAAGTCATCACGACGATGTACATGACGGGCTTATAATATGCCATCAGGTACATCATCGCTACAATTCATAATGACGATGTACCTGACGGGCTTATAATGCGCGATCCTCGCTACAATTCATAATGACGATGTACCTGACGGGCTTATAATGCGCCGTCAGGTACGCCATCACTGCAGTTCATAATAATGACGTGCTGGTAACAAATGAGCTATTTTTCGAGCAAAAGATTTCCCTGTGTACACAGTTTCGAGGTAGACGCATTCTGTATTATCAGGTTGAAATGTTAAGTTCAGTACTTCAGTGGAAATTAACTTATTGAACCCTACATGAGGACTTTTAACTCACTGAATCCTTCATATGGACTATTAACTCATTGAATCCTTTATATGGACAATTAACTCATTGAATCCTAAATATGGACTATTAACTCATTGAACCCTACATATGGACTATTAACTCACTGTATCCTTCATATGGACAATTAACTCATTGAATCCTAAAAATGGACTATTAACTCATCGAATCCTACACATGGACTTTTAAACTATGGGTCCTTGTTGACACGAGATCATACGGACAATGTAAGATTTTTGGAGACTTTTAATGTTTTACTTCTACTGGAATAAGAATACAGTGAAACGCATTTCTGTTTCCTACGTCATCTTTTAACAGTACAAAGATATAAGTTTTTATTCATGATACATCTCTTTTCCAAACTATTAAGAGAATGTTCAGTACATGGAATTTAAAACTCAGTGCAACCTCGTGGAACTCCATACAGGCTGAAATGCAACATTCTTTAAGCTGTGAAACGTTTATGTAATTCACCATCTTTCTCGATCTTTTTTTTTTTTCCCTTGTATTGCTAGTTCTACTGTTATGATAACTTGGCTGAATAGGCGCAGCCACATCAACGATGATAATAATAATAATAATAATAATAATAATAATATCTTCTTCGTTGTCGTCGTGATGATAGTAATAGCCAAAAGAATCTCGCTCTCACACACTATATTCCTCTTTTTCATCTTTTGGTCTTGTATCATGAAAATAATTACAGCGATTCATTGTTGATTCCTCTGCATATTGCACTGAGTACAATATTTTCAAGCATGTGCTCAATCCATCTTTTAGATCATATGCTATAGTAAAAATGATGTAGAATTCAGAACTTAATCTGTACGGCAAATGAATTAAATAATTTAGCTGAACACGACATTTTAGTATGCTGGTTGTTTTGATATAAATTTGGTTGGTACAAGGTGTTCCAATGCACACTGAATTCATTTCATGGAAATATTCAAAGGGAAATGCTTGCAATAATATAATCAATGTACAGTTCAGTGTAGTCATACGTAAAACATTTGAACTATTACACAGATTTCTTTAATTGTTTATCTGGACCATTACAAGTCAAATGTCTTCTCCCTGCATCTTCTCTCGCTTTGTTATTTACAATGAAAATGTCTTTATCTGCACCTTTTCCCTCTGTATATAGAAATGGACTATTACAAGGAGAAAGCCTTCCCACTGTTCCATTTCTCTCTGTCTATAGAAATGGACTATTACAAGGAGAAAGCCTTCCCACTGTTCCATTTCTCTCTGTCTATAGAAATGGACTATTACAAGGAGAAAGCCTTCCCACTGTTCCATTTCTCTCTGTATATAGAAATGGACTATTACAAGGAGAAAGCCTTCCCACTGTTCCATTTCTCTCTGTCTATAGAAATGGACTATTACAAGGAGAAAGCCTTCCCACCGTTCCATTTCTCCCTGTATATAGAAATGGACTATTACAAGGAGATAGTCCTTCCAAATGTTCCATTTCTCTCTGTATATAGAAATGCACTATTACAAGGAGAAAGCCCTTCCCACTGTTCCATTTCTCTCAATATACAGAAATGGACTATTACAAGGAGAAAGCCTTCCCAATGTTCCATTTTTCTCTGTGTATAGAAATGGACTATTACAAGGAGATAGCCCTTCCCACTGTTCCATTTCTCTCTGTCTATAGAGATGGACTATTACAAGGAGAAAGCCTTCCCACTGTTTCATTTCTCTCTGTCTATAGAAATGGACTATTACAAGGAGAAAGCCTTCCCACTGTTCCATTTCTCCCTGTATATAGAAATGGACTATTACAAGGAGATAGCCCTTCCAACTGTTCCATTTCTCTCTCTATATAGAAATGGACTATTACAAGGAGAAAGCCCTTCCCACTGTTCCATTTCTCTTAATATATAGAAATGGACTATTACAAGGAGAAAGCCTTCCCACTATTCCATTTCTCTTCGTATATAGAAATGGACTATTGCAAGGAGAAAGCCTTCCCACTGTTCCATTTCTCTCTGTATATAGCAATGGACTATAACAAGGAGAAAGCCTTCCCACTGTTCCATTTCTCTCTATATATATAAAAAATGGACTTTCACAATGAAAAGTTCTTCCCGTTTATTTTCTCTCTGTATATAGAAATTAAATATTACACGGAGAAAGTCTTCCTCCCTGTTCCTTTTCTTCTTGTACATAGAAAACTACTATTACAAGGAAAATGTCTTTCTCAATGTTCCTTTTGTCTTTGTACATAGAAATAAAATATTACAAGGAACAAGTCTTCGCCCTGCTCTTCCCTGCAGATAGAATTTCGTGAGTTACAGTGCGAAGGTCTTTCTCTGTACCGTTTCTCTCTGCATATGGAAATGGAATATTAGAAGGATAAAGTCTTCCCCCTGTTTATTTTCTCACTGTATATGATAATGGACAATAACAAGGAGAACATCTTCCTTCTGTTCCATTTCTCTCTGTAAATAGAATGGACTATTTCATGGGGAAAGTCTTCCAACGTTCCTTTCATCTTTGTATGTAGAAACGTACTATTACAAGGAGAAAGTATTCCTATGTTCCTTTCCTCTCTGTATGTAGAAATGGACTAGTATAAGGCGAAAGTTCTGCCACTGTTCCTATTCTTTATGCGTTATTTTAAGGAGAAAATCTTCCTACTGTTATATTTCTCTATTTCTCTCTGTATATAGAAATGGACGAA
>JAECUM010053296.1:0-13461 GCA_016617855.1 Megalonaias nervosa
GCATTCATGCGTGAAATTTATGTTTATTCATGGAACATAAGTATTCCCTGACAAATATAATGGAGCAATAGCCTTTTTTTACGACCGATGTTTGAAATTTTTTTTTTTTATTTAATTGGTTTAACATTGTAAGGAGTGAATGATTTCAGCGCTGCAAGATAATATATGGGGAGACTTTTCTGTTTACCTTTCATTCACATGTTTTTGTGTATTAAAACCTCAATGCCGCCGTCACGTGCAGAAAGAGCTCTAAGCCAGTTCGTCTGAGTAATACTGAATCTTGAAAGATATTGGTCTTAAACATTGTTGCTTTCCAATAAAACCAAGTAACATCGACGTTTCATCACATTATGAGCCATGTAATTTCTTCCTCAAACTGAGAACCCCTGCCATTGTTCACATGCGGTCGAACTAATCCGATGTTTATTGGAGTCATCCGTGGGTCAAACTATTTCAATCGAAAGCAATAATACAGGATTTGATGACGTCACCGTTGTAAACATAAGAAGTCAAAACCATGCTATGTCTGATGGTCTTCAGCTCAAGGTCAAAGCAATCCAGCGTCCCAGCTGATCACAAATATTCAGCCGAGTCTTTTTTTTTTATCTAATGCACCCTTTATCTTCTCAGATCCGCTAAAAAAGCTGACTTTTCTCTCCATTCCCTCTTGCATGAATGTGTCCTCCGCGTGCAAATGTTGCTGTTATTAGATTAGTCACAAATGGAAATTGTCGAATATATCATGTCACTACTTTTGGAGCACTCTTGAAAAAGAACGGAATTAAGAGCCACTTCGTTGACTGAATTAAGGGGGAGGCACCTCTTAATTCTAAACTTAATATTTGAACGTCGTTTATATCTATCATCTTGATTATTTCAAAGAACGGTTTATGTCAGATAGCTTTTTTTTTTAACAATTCATTTCCTTCCTTCCAAACTCTACTTAGACCGGAAGAATAATGAAATTTATGATAAATGGTGGCATTGGGACTTTAAAATGCTTCATCAACAATAAGCCGAGAAGTTACTTCCGAAACAAGAATAGCTTTGTTTTCCTTAAATTAAATGTATTGCTACAGACATTCTCCACCCACACACCAAAAATGGCTTTACCTATTTTCTCTGCATTTCATAGATATTTGCCTGAGGTACGCAGTTTGCTGTTCCTTGATACCATAAATTACAAGATATTCTCTAAACAAAAACGCTTTAAAATGAGCAAATTGAAAACATGTAATGCGATGAGTATTACTGAACTTGCTTAAATTAATCATGCTCAGAAAACATGATCAACGTATTATGTATGGGAGTGTTTTATATTTCTTTTGAACCACTGATTTGGCTACCGCACCGCCGAGTTTCTTCCAGTGTGTTTTTTCTCTTTTCTTTTATCTTTTTTTCAAACTTAGCGTTGACTACGATATCATTCGTCCCCGATTTCACCGTTATTCTCAAACTTAGATTGTATTTTTCATTTTATTTTCATTTTAATCCTCATCGTGCCTAGTTGGCACATAGGGCGTCCACCGCTGCCCTCCATCGGTCCCTGTCCTGTGCCACTTTCTTTGCTTCTCCCCACGATAGTTTCACGGTTTTCAGCTCGGCATCGAGTGTTCTTCTCCATGTGTTGGCAGGGCGTCCTCTATTTCTCCTCCCTTGGGGATTTCACTCTAGGGCGTGCTTCGCGATGCTACTGCTGCCTTTTCTCCAAAAGTGTGGCCCACCCATCGCCATTTTCTTCTAGAGATGGTTACAGTGATCGGCTCTTGCCTTGTCCTTTTCCGGAGTTCTTCATTGGACACTTTCTCAGGCCACCAGATGCGAAGGATCCGTCTCAAGCACTTGTTGATGAAGACTTGGAGCTTCTGGTCCAGCGCCTTTGTTCGTTTCCATGACTCAGAGCCGTAGAACAACACTGTCTTCATATTGGTATTGAATATGCGTATCTTGGTGTTGAGGCTGAGTTTCCTGCTGGTCTAGATTGGCTTGAGCATGGCGAAGGAGTGACGTGCTTTGCGGATTCTGGCTCTGATGTCCTCGTCTGTTCCTCCTTTGTTGCTTACCTCGCTTCCAAGATAGGTGAATACTTCAACATCATCCAGTGCTTGTCCTTCCAAAGTGATGGGGTCTGTTTGCTGAGCATTCATGCGCATAGACTTGGTCTTCTTGCCATTGATGGATAAGCCTACTTTGCTAGCAGTGTCTTGTAGCAGGGTCGTTTTCTTCTGCATGTCTCCCCAGGTATGTGACATGAGGCAGATGTCATCAGCAAAGTCCAGATCTTCGAGCCTATTTATCATGGTCCACTGGATCCCCATTAGTCTGTCAATGCTTGTTTTCATAACCCAGTCGATGACTATAGAGAAGAGCAGAGGAGAGAGAAGGCAGCCTTGTCTCACGCCGGTAACAACCTCAAAAGCTGGTGAAAGAGTGTTGTTGTGTATAACCTGGCAGCTAGTGTGGCTGTAGATGCTTTGCAGGACTTCCACGACCTTCTCTGGCACTCCATAGTGGCGTACAATCTTGCTGACAGCCAAGGTTTGTACTGTTTTCTCCTTGTCCCAAGTACTTCCTCACACGTGCCAACAATGGTATCCTTTACGCGTGTCCACTTCTTTTCCAATCCCGCTGCTGATAGCTCCTGGAGTGGTCCTTGTTCTTCCTCGTCGCTTAGGTCGGCAAGAGCTTCGAAACGGTTCCTAAGTGTGTCCACAAAGTTTCTTTCCAGCTTTTGTCCTTCAGTTTAGAGACATCGAAGCTCCGTTTCCTTCCCTCCTCCTTCACTTTTTGTGATCTTTGCCTTGAATTTTCCGATGACGAGAGAGTGGTCTGTGTTGGCATCGGCTCCTCGGTATGCCCTGACATCCTGCATGTCACTTCTCCACCGCCTGGAAATCATCATGTGGTCGATTTGGTTCTCTGTCGTCAGGTCTGGTGACCTCCATGTCACCTTGTGGATTCTTCGATGCTCAAAGAGCGTCCCTCCTATAACCAGGTCCTTGTCCTGGCAGAACTCGAGAAGATCTCCGTTTTCATTTCTCTCACCACACCCATGTTGACCCATGGCAGCCTCCTCGCCATCTTTTCTCTTTCCCACTTTGACATTGAAGTCGCCCATGACTATCACAATGTCTCTCTTAGGGACCTTCAACATCACACTTTCTAGCTGCCCGTAGAATTCTTCTTTTTTCTCCCACTCTGCAACGTTGGTTGGTGCATGACACTGTTTGATGGTGACGTTTTGGAAGCGTGACTGAAATCGGTCTGTCAAGATCCGCTCACTGATGGGGTTCCACTCTAGCAGGCTTCTCTCCGCACGCTTAGTCAGCATTATGCCCACACCATTCCGATGTTCGTCTTCCTCGTTCGGCGACCCCGAATACAGTAGCACATGCCCTGTAGAGAGGGTGGTCATCCCTGCTGTGTTCCATCTGACTTCACTCAGTCCGAGTACGTCTATCTTGTACCTGTTGAGCTCTCTGGCTACTTGTGCCGCTTTTCTTGTCTCGTACAAAGTCCGCATGTTCCATATTCCAATCCGTAAAACATGCTTTGGGGACAGGAGGTCACTAGTGGCCTCCTGTACCCGGGGTCGATTCCGTCTAGGATCCGTCCGGTTTTCTTCTGCGGTTTTCATTTCTGTAGCGGTAGGGTGTTTTACGTGGCTGGGTTGCTAGCCCCGCGCAAAACCCTCCTCCTTTTTCATCCGGGCTTGGGACTGGCAATGGCGGAGTTAGATTGTAGAAGGAGTCCTCTTTAATTATTATTATTATTATTATTATTATTATTATTATTATTATTATTATTATTGAAACGAATGGAAACATGGTTGTTTTAAAAGCAGTTGGTCGGACTCTTTGTCAGAAACATCAGTGCAAAAGTGAGAACAGTTTTTAAGGTAACATTATTTTTCTTTGCTAATGGTAGGTCCTATTCATTTGATAAATCTATTGATCCCCTCTCCACTGCACCAAAACGGAATGAAATGAAGATAGTCGTCCAACTTTGATCAATATAATTATCATCCATGCAACAAAAGCGTTTGGGTTGTCAAAATGGGTTCCATTCAGTGATCTTCCCACCAGTTTGTGCATTCATTGCTTGTACCGTAGCATACTAATATGTTTATGGAGCTTGAAAATCATGCAAATGAAAAAAAGGTTTATCAATACTTTCAATTTCGACAAATCTGATTGTTTATTGATTGTACCTGAAAACCTACACAACTTATCATGGGCTTTGTCACTCATACACGTATTAATGTTGTGGTTTGAAATGCTTTGACTTTGATAAAATCAATATTTGCTTAGCAGTAAATAGATCTGATTGGCATTGATATATGTACAAGTTCTTGTTCTAGTGACCTTGGAATTCCTGTCTGCTTAATTTTAGTATCTTGTCAGAGAAAGTGTCGCTTTTTGAAAATCACAACTAGCTTGGTGAACCAAAGGTCAATGGAATACTACCTTATATCGGTGTCTATCAAATCTGTATAGAACAAGTAGATCTAGATTTTATTCATTATGGAAAGGTCTTTTATTTTCTAAATTGTTTCCAGTTTTAATAAAATGGCAGTCAAATTCTGAATGCATGGAAATCTAATATAATTATCTCTGTATTTATTTTGTAAAGATAATGGTACTGTATTTCACGCAACCTTGAAAATATTTTTTTTTCATCAAGATATACTTAATTATTTCATAGAGAGTACACGGAGTTTTTACTTAATAAGACAGTTGGTGGAAATTGCAGAACCCACGTCATAACTATCAGGGTCCAGATCCTTCAGTGTAGGACTATATCTGACTAGATTAAATATTGCACGATTCTGAGAATGTAAAGTTAACAGAAAAAATGAAGTATATAAGAACAATTTATATATTCATTGAGAAGATGGTGAGTGGATTGGCACCATTTTCTTCTTTTATATGATATAGGTGTCCAGAATGAAGTGAAAGAAAATAAAAATAAAACAGTAGATATATTATTTTAAAATTTGTTTCTACCATTGTGTACTCTTAATCCCACCATTATTTTGTCAATGCCATTACTGTCACCTAACAAATTAGTAGTCATCAAAAATAAATCTGGGTCTCAAATACTTTGAAAAAATATTTTTTCTCTGATTTATAGAAGTAAAAAGAACTTATATGTCCATTGTATTAGTTGGCAAACATTTTTTTTTTTTTAAGGTAAATGAAAAAGATAGATATACAGGCTCGAAATTATCCACCCACAAATTAATCATGAAACCCAAGCCTTGAATACAAGTACACCAATTGTTTAATGTTCAATTTTATTATGAAACAAGAAAATAAGCAAACCTTTAGGTGTCATAAATTTCAAAGTGCTGCTATTGTGCATTCATTGGGAATCCATTCATAAGAAGAATTTATAAATAATCATGCACGCATGGGCACATGCACTCAGACAGGATCCAGGTGGCAGTGTGGTCAAAGGCGCTTGCCTTTACAGATCACTGACATCTCGCCTCTGTTTGCGTGGATTAGTTTCAGACATGGTCAGCGTGGGTATGTGAGAAAGCCGCTAGTGGCTTGGTGGTTCTTCCCAGAATTCTCCGGGTTCTTCCTGCACCAGACGTACCGGCCGCCATGTATCATGGGATGAAAAATGGCATTGTAACCACTCTCTGATAATGACCTCGAGCTGTTGAATATCTCGTTTTTATTTTAAAGGATGAGCATAAATATAATTTATACCAAATTTTAGGCTAGTCACGTGTCTATTAAATTGTCGTTTAATTTGAAATAATGCAGCAACTAAGGTTAACAGTGTTGCCTGGTACTGACAATAATTTCAGGTTGTCATCAGATGTATATATATGCAACACACACATGTACAAATCAAGTTGAAAAATGTAAACAAAAAAAAAAAAAAGACATTCAGAATTCAGCAACTGAACACTGGCAAAATGCTAGAGATATGCTCCAAAAGGACCGTCAGCGTCACATTTTTCTATCTTAGAGCATTCACAAAGCTTCTCTCTCTCTCTCTCTCTCTCTCTCTCTCTCTCTCTCTCTCTCTCAAATATCGATAGAAATACATTTGTACATAATACCCCAATTCATGTATGGCCATAACTCTCCTATGATATATAGAGAGGCATAGAGGAAAACACAATTCCCTCGAAACAGCTACAGCACATAAGGCATTGTGGCCTACAGTTGATGAGCAAAATCAATAAATCAAACCTGAAAATTTCTTTGAAATAGGTAGTCTCTATTCTCTGTTGCACGAAAGCGTCGGTTCGTTTGGTCTCCAGAGAAGTCAACGGAGGTAAGGAATGGACAAGTCTTTATAACACATTCTCTAAACCTTCCCTTCTGAGCTGAGCGTCCTTTCCTATTCCAGGTGCTTTTCCATCCCTTCTTTTTGATTCATGACAATACATTTGTCGTGTGGTTTCTGACTAGGATGATCGATTTAACATTCATAACAATGTTAGATCTGTTATCCTATCAATGCACAATGAACAATGAATGCATGGAATGTTTTACGGGAGCTAATAGTATAGGCGCCTTGATGTACGTTGTCCACTTTGAGAGCTTTTACATTCAGGTACTATTAATCTATTCACATCGATGCAGTCTTCTTTTGCCTTTGATTTCAAATTCGATAGGGTCTCAGGGAGCCAAAGATGACACAAGATGAAATTCTACCCGTTCGTATTCTTGTATCGTCATCATCATATGTGGCATGGCAAACATATCGATTTCTGATTTAGTACATGCTCAAGAATCTCGGTGCATCATTTTTTTTCTCCTTTTCTCAGTAATCAAAACACGTCCAGTTCTCTGAGAGCTACTGTTCTTCATCTTTTCTTGTTCTGTTTCTGAACGTGTTTATGAGATTTGAAGGCTTTTCAAAGTCTCCTTCCGCCCCGCCCTTGTTGAGGTGTAGAGGATGCAGTAATGTCTTGGCCTGAGTGTGAAGCGAATTTATATTCATCTGGTGGAGGCGATTACCGCTATTTTTAATGATTAGTTTGGCAAATCTATGGAGAAAGGTCGAAAACGTGTACTGATCGAGTACCATAAAATCTATCATCGTCTTAACATGCATTTTTTTCTGACGGTAAAATAATGTCCATTACTTGTTGTCCTCATTTAATTTTATTCTGGGTGGATACACTGCTCTGGTCACATGAAAAATGTTTACAACAATCGATACCACAACTATTTTTTTCCCTTGTGGAATTGAATTAAGGTGTTTGTGATTTGGATTTTTAACGTAGATTTAGCAATTTTCCAGTCATATCGCTACCATGTCTGCAGTATGACAGTTTGTATTGATGTCTTGCAAAGGGGCATCATGCCGCAGACATGTAGCATCATGTCCCACCCAGTCACATCATCCTAACACCAGACCGACCAGTCTTAACACTAACCTCTTAATGCTGAGCACCTAGTGAGACAGCTGCTTTTACCATTTTTATAAGTCTTTAGTTCGAACCCGCGATCTCCTGCATCCGAAGCAGATGTTCTAAAACTAAAGCTACCGGATCGGTCGAATTAAACGAAGGTCTGAATTTATTATTTGTGTACTTTGACGTGTTTCCCACCACGCTGCACTCGTCCACATCAAAGTACACAGCTAATAAAGATGTTGAGCATTTAAAAAATACCAGACAGGAAATCTCATGGTATAGGTAAGAGACTGAGGTTTGACTGGTGCTATTGTTTTGATTTATAAATGAGAGGATCCTTTTTATTCAGCTGTTCTGAATCCTGTTCATTCAAGGTATCGAGAACAAAAGTGTTGTGACCTTCGTTGATATTCATGGCTTCCGATGGATAAATGATTTCTACTAAAGTAACTTATCCATGCGCATCGTGATTCATTTGTATGACTTGAAGTAATTTGTCCGTGCAACAACATAAATTATTGTTGGGAAACACATATATAAAATTTTCGCTCGGTAAAGTTAAATAAAATTAGATATTAATAGTACGATGGTTCTGGTTCCCGAGGAGTCAGTCGATGTCTAAAAAGAATAATTTTCCAAATGTTCCAAAAGAGGGTTGCAGATGATATGACTGGAAGATTGGTGAATGGACATGCTGTTGTTGTCACTGCCTGTATTATATTGAAAGGACGGATTGGAAAGGAGATGACAAATGCAACTGCTGAGTACAATTGTCATCAACTATTTGCCTCCATACTGCAAGATGGAATTGGCAATGGCTGCCCCGATGACATAATACACAACAAAGATTTAAGAGAAAAAGATAATTTGAGTTTTGGGAACACTTTCTCAGCACCACACTCACAGAGATTGCTTTTGTTGTTCTCGAAGAAAGGAACTCGGAGAAGTAGGGGTAGCTGCTGTGATTAAAGGCATGATGGTTACGTCTTCCTTTTAATAATCGATGATTTGTGAAGAGGCAATCCAAGAATTTAAACTAGGTGGATATCCTTTACAACTCAATTTTACTTCCGCGAATCAGTATTTGATCAGTTTATGTGTACTTGTTCGAGAAGGCTTTCAATGTCAGGGTTCACTGCTTCGAATGCAACATCCGATGCTACGACGGTACGATTGATTGTAAGCTTTGTCAAGTCGTGGTAACACGCCGATATACCTGACAGTGTTGATGTATAACATATTTCCTCATACGTTGTTACAAAAGTTTTCAAAACGTTCCCAGATACTGACTTTTGTTCAGGACTTTCAGTGGTAACAAAATGAATGTGTCTTTTTTATCAATTCATTTTGAACAGTTTGGTTCAGAAATTTGGTGACTTTTTCTTTTGCCATTGTAGAGAGTGACGCTCGGTTTGTTTTAGAACCTGTGTGCTCATACTAACTCTGAAACTTGACTCAGAAGTCAAGGGAAATCCCCAAGCTGAATTTTAAAACAAGTCGATAACACAAAACAAATATTTGTAACCACGACCGTACTTTGCCACATGAGAGACATCAGTTAAGACTGCTGAAGGTGTCTTCAAGACGGGTGTAACTGTTCTCGTTGTTGCTCCTCAATAAGTCAGCCACCTTTCGATACTGCTCTTAGATTAGTTAGTATTGGTTTAAATAAGGTTTGACCTGTCAGAGGAGCAAGAGGAGTTTCAGTCGGTTATGGAATAGTAACATATTTCTTTATATCTTTGTTCACTTGTGGTTTTCTTTCTTTCATTTTTTCTTATTTGGAAGAAGATCCCGACATCATCATTCTGACTCAAGCTTTCATTTCGTCTCCTCTGGGACCATGGAAGGGTGTCAACAAGGAAGCTGCAGTCTTCCTTAGTATTCAACCAAACAGAGTTTCAGACACTTCTCGTGTGTCTTCTTCTTTTTGTGGCTGAGTCTTGGTGACCGGTTTGCATTTAATGAACGTCGTGAAATTGCTCAGAGTAGATTCAGCTGTTTGCTCTAGAGCTTACTGGTGAAAGAGTTGAAGATGTTGCAATACTTGACAGTAACGTTGCAATTTTCTGTTTCTGACAGATAAGATAAGATAAGAATTCTTTATTTCAGACTGCATAGTCCATACATTTAAATTAAAATATAAATATAAAATAAAAGTATTTTAGGCATACTAGATCATAGATATCTTGTGTATAAATATACACACACATTTACAGCAATGGACTGTGTCCAGCATTGTTAAGAATAAAATTTTGTAAGACATTTAAAGAGTGAATTCTTCTATCTATAAATAACACGCGAATTGAAACTAATGTCTTAGTTCCAGAGATTTCAAGCTGCAATTTTTACTATTAGATACTTGTTAGAGGCCCTGCTCCATCTTGGAAGAGTTAACAGAAAACGAAGACATTCTAACCAATAACTAGTGTTCTTTTCATAACGTTTGTCCACAGAAACGCAATACATTGTGCAGCAGAAAACTTCGAATACTCTAATTTTAATATTCAGAGAACAATTTCTAAATTTATGTAAAAGTGTGTTTGTTCGAGATCACAAATATCTGTAATTTCCCGTCAAATCTTCATGATATGACTGATTTAATTTTAAAATATGATCCAAATTCATATAATTGTTGACTTATGTAAGAGCATTGCCGTTAGGATGTACAGGGGGAGGAGATAGTAATTTGAAAGAAGTTGAATGAAAAACCATGCATACCGTGTTTTGTGTATTATAGATGATATCATTATCATTATCGTATTGTTCACATAATTACATGGAGGAAAAACTGTAGACTTGACTGTCCAAAATAAATTCCTGAGGGGAATGGCTACCCATGCAGACTGAATGTAAATCTAAGTATGGAAGGCTTGCAACTGGGGAAGTTGATAATCATTACAGGAGCCTGGATCTTGTATATATCAATTTCTACAGCAATTATTCACTTTCCTTGCTTTATATACTTTGAATCAATCCTTGTTGCACAACACGCAGCATTTCTTTTTTTCAAAATTTGCTTGTCAACTAAAACGACCATGTCCTGAGCAGTAGATAAATTTATTTTAGTGGACAAGGAGATTTTAGAAATCCATGCTGTTGTTTGAATCCATAACGTTCAATTCAGAGCAGACATTGCTGGAATGGTAAATATTTTTGCAGATATTACTAAATGCACAACGCCAGTCAACAAGCCGCCTATATATTTGAAAATGCAAAGTCCCAGGTCCATGGTCTGTTGTAACTACCAAGTTTGGCCAAGGAAATTACTCTAGTAGAAAAGTTATTTTTAAATTTCTAGAATAAAAAGATACAGGTAAATATATTCATTGCTCCCCTTTCATACCTTGTAGTGGTCATTACATCCCACCCATTCCATTCTGGAATGAAAAGTTCGACTGGACCTCAATGCCTCATTGTATGGCAGGAACTTATAATTTATGGCGACTAAAGATAGATATAAATTATTCATTAAAAAGCCTAATTAAAATGCCTCGTGCTTTACACATTATTAGAAAACGTCAAATCATCTGTTGTAAATTTGATGATTGGATTTATTAATTCATGAACATACCGACAATGCCCCAATCTAGAACATTTTCCAGGTCTTTATTTCAAACTTATCTTAACAATAATCACACAGTTACGTTTCCTGCATTCTGCTTTTCCTGGTTTGCCAAATGGATTTTACTTCAGTGGCAGGTACGATGACTTCTATTGCATAAATTGTGCATGAAATCTGTGCATGGTTTGCTTATAGTTTCTGGAATCATTAACAAGCTCTATCAAGAGCATTATGAACAGTACATTATATGCCCACCGTTTTAATAAACAGTCCTCTATGAAAATTCTAGTAGGGCATGGCTTATATTGAAAAAAAAGACTAAATGGTCAAGGTATACAGTTTGATACAGGACTACATATGTTACTTGACATCTTCGGTAAGCGTTATAGAGATAAGTGTGTGTTTATGTTGAATTTTATTTCGCACGAAAGTTAAATTTGTCTGTACGGGATGACCAGTTATCAGTTAGTAGGATTTACACTAAGAGAAAATAGGCAATGGAAAGTTTGATTAAAAGAAAACACAAAATGTGTTTGAAATACACTTGTATATTGAAGACTCACATTTGTGTTACCTTCTTGTTAAACAGACAATTATAATAAATAAATGTACATGTATATGATAAATCCAAATTCGAGTACAGGTTACAGGTTGGAAATTTCATTCAGCAGTCAAATCCTTTTAGAAAATAGATATATAAATAAAATATGGTAGTTCTTATTTGATCCTTATCCCACTAACATGAGACAAATATCAATAAGTAATTCAATACGATATTCATATTCACCAGTCATGTACCTGCATACTTGTTCTTAACATACTAAATGTAGTTAGATTTGCCTAGAGTTTGGTCTGCCTGAGATAACAAACATAATCATTTTGCTGAGGCTACCAAGGGGATGAGGTCACTGAAGGAAATGAAAACTTATAAACAAGTGAAAATTTTTCAAAATCATTTTTGCAAGATGCACCACCGCTAATGTCTTTGACGGCCAGATATTTAGTCTCAATAAATCTTAATTTAATTTGTATTTTACGCCGCCGTTGGTAGCTATCTTAAGCGTAAAGGTACTTTTTCTGCAAAAAACGGAACATTCACTGAACAACAAATATGTTTCAATCCCCGATCACTTCAGAAAATGCAGCAATCGATAAGATTCTAACTGGCTGGCTTTGATGCTGGGTGCACGCGTTATTGAATTCGCAGTGAAAGGGGCACCCTTTGGAGGACCTAACAAATGCCCATTTGCTAATGTGATTTCAACATTAAAGCCTGTTGGCAAGATCAAATAATTGAGGAAAGAAAGTAAGGATTGGAACTGGCAGTTTGTCGACATACATAATTAGAAAACAAATGATTTGTTCAATTTGGGTCTAGGGCTTCCGCCGACATGTACATTTATCTTTTTATCGCAATATCAACATAAACAAGGTAAATTTGATAGTAACAATAGACCATGGGCCTGGAACTTTACATTTTCATCGACATAGGCGGTTTGTCGACTTATGTGATTTCGATATAAATGGGTAGGACTGTACTAGCTCTTTTTTTTGCAAGAACCATTATTTTCTTATTAGACTTACCATGACACTAGCCTTCGACGTTTAGACCCTAAGTATATATGTTCTTCATTATCGCACAAGGTTTGGTCAAAGAACATACTCTAAAAAATAGTTATTGTGCAGAAGCCATTTTTCTTTATGTCATAATAACCTTGACATTTGACCTTTGATCCACATCAACATGCGTCTTTTACATCTTAAGTGCAAACTCTCCAGAAAAGTAGGTCACGGTATATAGTTTAGAACTGACGTTATCTTCCAAGAACCATTTTGCTTCTATCAAGGTGACCGATCCCTCTTGACAGCAATATCAACAGTCTTCTTTCTTACCCAGTATATAAGCCCCCATAAATTCTGGTAAAAATATATGATCAAAAACTGAATTCTTTTTCTTGAGAAACCATGTTAATTTTTTCCGCCACAATGACCTTGACCTTTAACCTTTTTCAACAAATATATAGGTTTTTCCCTAACCCAGTTCCACGGAGCCTCAGTGGCTCAGTTGTTACTTTGCTGACTCACAACCAAAAGATTTTGGATTTGACTTCTATGGTAGGATCAGCCTGAGTCAGCTACCATTGTGTGTCCCTGAAGATAGCACTTCAGTTCAATTACCTCGGAGATAAACAACCCACCTGTGTTGCTGTGCCATAAAACAGTAAAGCCAAACCAAATTAATGCAAGTACATGTCATCTTCAAAGTCTGGTTGAAATCTGAGAAGTAGAACTAACGTTATTACATGGAAACCATTTTTCTTCATTGAATCACAATGACCTTAACCTTTGATCTCCAAATCCCTAACCCCTAATGTAAGAGATTTTCAAAGTTTGGTAACAGTGGGTGGTGGAGAACTTTAGTTATTGTGCCAGTATTGATCATAATACCGCAAGCACATCAAATAAGAAAGGCTAGTGTACCTTGCAACTATTAAGCAATTTAAAATTG
>JAECUM010053300.1:0-16053 GCA_016617855.1 Megalonaias nervosa
TAGCCAAATAGAAACAGAACATGGAGTGCCAATAACGGTCATAAGAAAGACATCATCATGCAAAAAAAGGACTCCATGAAAGACACAAGTGACGGGTAACCGCTTAGGATGCTACTGATTATTTTTGATATTTTTAGGTCAAAAGTCAAAAGTTAAAAACTTGAATGTCAATTATTTTTTTTTTTAAAGAAATAATTATTATATAATGAACCAAGAAAACATTAATAATATTATTTCTGCTATTAAAAAATTAAAACATAACAGAATAAATCTATCTGATAATCTCGATCCTGAAAAAATATTATGTGATTATGAAATATTAAAACAAAGAAAAATTGACAATAAATACACATTACCATCCAATTATAAATTTATAAAATCAATTTATCAGTCTATGCTTGAATCATTGGGGGTGGTAAATGAAAAACAGGTAAAACTATTTGCGCCTCTTGCACGTTCGATCGAAAATATTAGATCCGAATTATCTCGTGAATACGAGAAAAAGAAGATTGTAGATAATCGTGTAATGCAATTAAGAAAGATTATGTTATTTGATTCTGTCAAAAGTGAGAGTGACACTGAGAGCAGCGACGGTGAAGGTACCCATGGCAAAATATAGAGTCGAACTATATACAATTTATTTGTTAGGAAGACAGAGTTAGATAACATATTCAAATATTATCCGCTGATTATATGTTTTCGAAAATGCTGATCTAGTAATATTATCTGCAACGCGTTTTACTGAAGGTGATATTATGTCAAAATATTTTGCAGCATAATTAATTGACTTGAACACAATTTCTTCACCATCTGCATTTACAGATTTAACAGATCTTGCAAATCGTGCGCCGCCAGTATTTCCGGATTTACAATTTTGACTCTGTGTAGTAATACGTAGATTTCCAAGTGAATTGTCAAGCTTATTGCCGTTGATGTGGTCAATCACATATCCATCTTTGATTATTCCAAAAAAACACTCATAGGTAAATCTGTGAGTAATACTTTTTCTTGCCATTAACAGTAAATCTAAGATAACCATTATTGTTAACCCTACCTACTGGTTTTTTTGATCGGCAGTTTCTAATAACACCATCTCGAGACGCCTCATAATTTGTATATATTGGATGTTTCACAAATTCGTTTTGCTCCATTATATATATAATATTATTTGTCTAAATCATTATTCTGAAATCTAACCAGATAATCTTCTTCTGTCTTTACAGGAGATTTACCTGATAATGTCAAAGTATTATTTTTTTTTGTTATAATATCGTTTTAATTCTCTGTATGTTTTTCCGCCACATTTTAGACACAATGGAGTTTTTCCTCTGACTCCAACACCACACTGAATACACGGTATTGGCCCTGTACTTCCATTTTTGATGCTTTGCATATGATATCCGTAGTATTTGTTCACACACGATTTATTACAAAGAGAAGTATATCCAATTCTGAGCCAAGCACATTTGTTTTTTGTTTCAAGCATTATATTTATACTAAAATTTTAATTTAAATATTTGTTTTAATTATATGGAGGAATTATCCATGATTAAACCTAAAAGAGCCAGATTTGATCTCGATCGATTATCAGAATATAAATTTAGCACTTTGATGCAAGATCTTGCATTAACGGATGAGGATGTAACCGAACGTATTCGTGAAGCAAAAAATGAATTTCGTGACGATGGCGCTGCTTATGTATGGTCAACATTCAGAGTTGGAAATGTTACTAATATGATGAATGACGAACGAGGAAAAGTAATTATTAATCACCTTGATGATCACAAATATTTTATTTCAATAAAATTTATTGTAAATACAGAAGAAGATATTTGGATTATTCGTGATAAGCGCGATCCAGTACGCATACAGTCAGGAAATAATATTGTTCTCTTAAATAATAAATCTAAACCCAGAATACTGACTGGTATTGATAAGATATATTATTAACGTGCATATCCAGTTACTGCAGTCGTATATGCAATATATCAGCTTAATAATAAACCTGACGTCGGGGATCTAAAGCCTATGAAACTGTCAGAGTCAAGAATAAACTGTGTAACTGAACGAGTTACAGAACATTTTACAAACGCGATACGTGGTAATGGTTTAACAGATTTAAGACGTAAAAAAAATAAATACTTGGGCAGAATCAGTTAAAGATACCGGAGCGTCTATCAAAGATGTCGCTGAACTAGAAAAGAAATTAAAATTCCCAATACCAGTAAAAACGTTAACCGGAGAGATTTTATATAAACCAAAATATGAATCAAGAGGAGCTCCAATAGATATTATTGATCATAATTCGCACGCATGGACCTCAGCAGTAACAATATTTCCACTAGACAGAGCGGTTAAATTTTATGATGGTCATATATTTGATTTTTTCAAAAATATCAGCAAAAGTGACCCTGTATCCGTTTGGTTATTTCAAAGTTCAGAATATGATCATTACGATTAGTTTGTACGGCCTAATGGTGATATTTACCGTATAGAATCTCTTAATGTAGAAATGGAAAATCTTGCGCTAAAATATACTTCAGACGATGTCAAAATTACACAATTATTAAATAATTGTTTTACAGTTCCATCTGTAGCGGCTCATTTCGCTCAGGAGAAAAATTTATGGAAACCAACAAGATCGGAATTTCTTGAAGACATTCATAAAAGTTGCGTAGAATATGGACACGGAGGATTATGGAATACTAAATATAAATGTAATGACGTTATATCCGTTGATATGGTAGCGTGTTATCCTGGAAGTTTTCTTGGATACGGAGAATGTTCTGAATACTTTAAGAGATTCGGACATCCATCACACGAAATGACCAGGGTTGCAATAAACGGACATTTACCAGATTTTGATCTAACCGGATTTGCTCATGTAGAATCATTCGAGTTTGCAGAAAATCTCCATCCGATTACTTATATTTGGTTTGGAAGACATTTTTCAGAAAAATGTTGGGCTCCAATAGTACTATTGCGATATATACTTGATGTTGGAATTTTAATATCTTTACAGGTGAGCGAGGCGATTATATCGTATAGTCCACAGAAACAAGTTTGGTTACCAGAACCAAATAGATTTAATATTGATGATGCCAGGAAAGAATTCCCTAATCTTAATGAAGATGACATTATTAAAATTATTAATAATATACGTAAATGCAGAGACGAGCATGATGAAAAACTTGCAAAAGATCTTGGTAGAAAGATAATTGGTAAATTTACTCAAGGAGGAGCCTATGATCATAAAAGACACTGTACAAGATTGATTATGGACGATGCTGAACTCGATTATATAATAGCTGATACAACAGAAAAAAATACATTTATAAATCGGAGTAATGCTTATTTGTCAGACGGAACCAAACTAGGTACAATTGTGAGTTATCTTGATGGTGACTCACCACAATTTACTCATTTAAGATCATCTATGTTGGCATATGTTTCTATAAATCTACTGTCTATGATAAATAAATTTCCTCGTGATGCTGTCAGAGTCGCAACGGATTCGCTTTATATAAATAAAAAATATACAAATTTATTAAAATCGCTACTTGGTAATGGTGAATGGGGGTCATGGAGAATAAAACAAGAAAATATACTTAGCTATTCTGAATCTGCCGACGTTGAAATTAGGGAAATATATCACAAAAATAATAATAAAATATCAAAATCATCAGCACCATCTGTATATGATCCTGTGGCTAGATATAAAACCGTTTATCTTAATGGGTGTGGAGGGTCAGGTAAAACAACACGTGTGATTAAGTTATTCATGAATAATAATTCGGATATAATTGTTTTGACACCGACACATAAACTCGCCAGAGAAATAAAAGAGCGAGGAGTAAAATCGTGTACTTATCATAGTTTCTTTAGATGGTGTGGAGACACATGGACTCCTGAACGAATGGGTGAAAAATATATACCTAAATATATTATATGGGACGAGATATGCACGGTGTCGTTAGAAATATTAAAAACATTTCTTGAATGGTTATTGACGAAGAATACTGCTATAATAATGTGTGGTGATCATGGTCAACCACCACCTTTTATTGGACAGTCTCCACATGAATGGCTGAAGAATAACGTAGATTATTATGAAGAAATAAATGATGACCATAGAGCTATTGACGAACCGCTGAAGGAGTTTAAAAGATTAATCAGACTACAACCAGACAGAGTACAATGTGAAATAATGCGAGGAGTAATTCCAGAGACTTCTATGAATGATTTTCTAAATTTATGGAATCCCGCTGATTTAATAGTTGCAAGTAGAAAGATAGTTCGTGATGAACTACAGGATAAATTATTTCTGTTACATAAAGAAAAGTTTTCAGATCTACCTGTACCGTTATGTTATCGCCCAGCAGATACTCGACGACAGAATATTGATGTTGAAATTCCTGGTGGTGGAATACAGAATCTCGTCTTGAATGATATTATTTTAGTCGACATTAATAATGTTGAGAATGCGCTGAATATGAATAAATCACCGTGGACGTTAGGATACGCTATAACTATTCACTCATCACAGGGGTTAACTATTTCCGATACAAATATTTGGATTATAGATGATCGGATCGAATGGTCGAATTTAGTCTATCTCGCAGTTTCTAGAGTCAGAAGAATATCTCAACTACATAGGGTTATTATGAATTTTACAGAAAATAATAATCAGACTGTTAATAATGACGTAATAAGAAAAAAAACTATCTGGTTATAAGCAGTGTGATAAAAAAAATAAGCGTGACTTTGATATTGTTACTGAATTTATTATAACACTAAAACAACTACAGAATAATAATTGTGCAAGTTGTAACTGTAATATGTTGTGGCAATATTCGAATAATAATCCAAGACAATTTACCGTAGACAGAATTAATAGTGATCTTGGTCATACACGTGATAATGTGATGCTGACATGTCTTGAATGTAATCGACGTAGAGGTTCTGGTTATGTAATTGTATGTGGTGGTAATTGCGTATCCTCAGGAATTATTTGTAATTGTTCACGTACAAATCCACGTTGAGGAGCTCTCGAATCTAATCTGTAGATTGGAGGTCTACCAGTAGATCTAACTACACTAGAAATTGTATGTGTAGTCACGCTCCATATAGGATCAGTTGCTCTTTTTTTACCACCTTCAAGTTCGCCAGGTTCATATAAATATCTTACAGTTACATTACCTAATACTGGTTGAGGTTGATGTCTGTCATTGCTACGGGGTATATATTTTTTTGTGATCGCATTAGAAGGTTTCATTGAAGTTGAACGAGTAATTTCGTTATTTAATGCAGCTATCACATTTGGTAACCTTGCAACCCATTCACGAGATCGCTCACCGGATTTAAAGTCAGTAGATATTTCTTTTGCGTATTGGTATCCAAATAACTGCTCGGCAAGTGTTCGATTAAATCGTTCAACAATTGCCTGGTCACGATGATTTTCAGTATGTCCTCGTCTGATTTTAACGTTATGTTTTTTCATCAACGATAATACTGTACCAAGAAATTCTTTGCCAGGATCAACCTGTAATAACTGTGGCCATCGCAAAGGTCCTCGCTGATAAATTCGTTCAAACGCAGATGAAACTTCAGACGCTGTCTTTGTTGATAATGGTTCAGCTTTTTTATATCTACTTGCAACGTCAACGACAGTTAATGCGTATTTGTATGTGCGTGATTGACGTCTACCAATTTTAATGGTATCGTGTGGTAAAAATAAAATATCTGCTTGATGAACCTCATTAGGGACGCTGACATCAAAATGTGCATACTGAATTTTTTTAGGCGGTGGTAGATAAATTTGCCATATTGCCTGTCGTGCTAACCAAGCTGCAGCAATAGAACGTGAGACTTTTGCTGCTTCAGATAATTTACTAATAGCTGATCTACCTCTCCAATATCCTCTTGGGCTATAATAAATAGATTCCATTATAATATTTATATAATTAATTACCAGCCCCTAGCATTATTTTACTTTTCATGGCAGATTTTACTAAAAAACTAACTAATTTATCTCTTACAGATTTATTAGGTGTAGAATTTAATGCATGAATCAATATTACATCTGCGAGATGCCTTTGTTGCAAATCTTTACTTTTATACGCAACATCATGAACATGACACGCTTTATCAATCTTATTTATTGGATACTCTCCTGATCTTGGTTGATCTTGATTATCAAGTCGGATATCAAGTCGAGTCCCAGGACCGCAATAATTATATTATGGTAAGTGTTTCTCACTGGGATATTTAGCCCACGGAGTTCCTGGTAATTTTCCTAATAAAGTGGCTATATCTCCACCTGTCTTTGTTTTAACAAATTTGTATTTTTTGGTACCACATTTTACACATTTGCCCGTCAGAGCACGTCGTTTATTTTTTGTTGTTATTGTAGTCAGTTCAGCAGTGGGTGTAGACGCTCTACATCGAACACAATATAGACTCATATTATTTATTATATGGATATAATTGACTTTTCGGCGACACGAAAACAGGAGCCAGTGAAACATCATCCAGCATTACCAAATTCGATAAGGATGATTATAATAGGTCCATCTGGATCGGGTAAAACACAACTATTATTAAATTTAATAATGAGATGGTTGAGATGGGACAAGCTGTATTTAGTAGCACCATCCGTAGATGATCAACACTGTTACGAAGTACTTAAAGATTTTAATGAAAATGCAAAATTGTTGAATAAAGACGGTGATGATGTTGTTGATTTTATTACCGATATTGATGAGGCTCCATCTGTAGATGACCTAGATGGATTTATTGATAATTTAGTGGTGTACGATGATGTTATGTTAGACAGACAAACAAATCCAGCTAGAATATTTTCTCGAGGTAGACATAGAAACACGGATATTATATACGTCACTCAGCGATATACACAAATACCTAAAGTGATCAGAGACAACTGCAATATTTTAGTAATGTTTAATGGAGTAGATAATTATACTTTGCAGAATATTTATTATACTTGGTGTTCAGGGGATATGGACATGATGAAGTTCAGAAACTTTTTTGCTCAAGCACAAGCTGTTCCGTTTGGATTTATTACAATAAATCTACACGATCCAAGATCCAGATATCATATAGGTCTGGATAAAATCTTTGGTTAATCTGATATATATGAGCAGCAGGCAAGGTGAATGACACAAATTGAGTGACCCGACGAGTAAACTAAACGCACTATAACATAAAAAACAAAAATCAAAAATAAAATAAAAAAAAATGAGCTAAACCAAACGATTTATTATTCGTTTTTCAAACTATATGGTAATGATAAAAGTTAGGAGGTTCGGTTTAGCGTTATTGACCTTATTGTTTCAGCCCCTGTAGGAACCTTATGTTTTAGACAAATGACGATTCAGACAAGTGGTCTGTTCACCTTGCCTGCTGCTGATTGTCCACCATATTAAATTCATTTGGAAAGAGGGGATTATTATTATTATTATTATTATTATTATTATTATTATTATCATACGTCGCTAAGGATTAATGAGTGAAAGTTCATCATTGATCGATAGAGCTAAAATCGACAGCACACAGTTGCAAGAATGTTTATATATACATATAATGACATACTATTATTATCAGTGGGCCCAAGACACATTTGTATCCGCTTGCATACTGCGAATGCTTGCAAGTAGCCTTGAGATTTCAGGAACTGAGTTCACGCTAAAAGTAAATGAGAAATAGTGACAGAATTGCACATTGACCGCATTGAAACACAGCATCTAAAAAAATATCCTTGCATTTTATGAATGAACACTTTGAGTATATATTACATTTTGTAGCAACAGTGGTAGTATTTGTCACCATTATACGTACGTATTTAGATATAATGTGAGTGCAATTATTCCCCCTATGTATAATTTGTCCATTGTTAGAACACTACTATACTGAAGTTAACATAATCAAGTCATTTTATCATGTACACGTAATACATCTAGCTAGCATATGGGAGAAATAACACAGCTATGTCTCCGAGGGGTTCTTTATTAAGATGTGATGATGACCGTCGAAGAAGACTCACGACATATACACATGAAATATATAAATAATTAAAAGTAAATGAATCTGTCACACACGAACAATTTACAAAATGATAAGGCGCGGAATTATTATAAAAATATCACAATGTTATTACTCGAAACTTACCAGAGCCGTATAGTATTATGATGCACAAACAATTTTTTCTTTGACACCATTTACAAGATATAGAGTAACGTATTGCACCCAGAAATGTTGAAGTTGGCTCCTTTAGAGACTTTGAAGAAGTTAACAATGGAACTTGGAACCTTTTAATGTAATCGCCGGCTGCATGTTAGGCGCGTGCAATGCAAGCAAATCACGTACTACTGACTCACCACACCTACAACGGAACATGTATATAGACATTGGACATCACTGTACTGAATCTGTAACACCAAAATACTAAACGCGCAGAAATAATAACAATAATAAACAGTGGGTTACACACACATTCTTTTATTCGTTTGTAGTATCAAATTAGGTCCTGTTGTATAAACGGTTAGGTTATCCTGCATGGTTCTGTCACTGTTGTATATCTACAACAAATATACAAAATGAATCAGTATCAGTTTTGAGTATTCTATTCCTCCTCACAACTTTTCTTTCAACCTGTTGTAGTAATATTCATACATTAACAATTTAGATAAATATATCCACTGTAAATTGTTCGGATCATTTGATTTTTATCTTTTGAAAGTAACACCAAATCGCTATCAATAGCTATTCTTATGGACTGACACATTTTAGAGTTCGTGGTTTGCTTTTAAAAAATTATTTTAATCTTTCCATCATTTAATATTTTTATTTTCCTTCTGAAATTTTCCATCTCTTGACCAAATATAAAGTTGTTCTCATTTTGAAAGTCATTTCGCTTCATTTGCTTCCTTGAATCTCCAATTATTATTCAGTGTATGGTTTTCTCATGGTTTTAATTCAAAACAAGACAACTGTGTAATTTTGTTCAATTTAAAATCAGTTACGAAAAGTTTTCGGTTTTATCATATATAAAAAATAGCTTTTTGTGCTTGAATGTAAATGCACATAACAGTTTGGTACAGTTCATTCTGTGATGGGCCCTCGGCTGTCCGAGTGGTCTAAGGTTTTTGCCTGTATAGGCCATTCATATATTACATGTTTAAGTGTTTGCTCGGCCAGTGTGAACATGGAAGCAATCTTGCCAGTAACTTTCCTTGGTTTGGCAGCTGTAACTGCACCTAAATAAACTGGTAACCATGTATAGCCTATTACGTCCTGAAAAAATTGTGAAAAACCCAGAAAAAAAAACAAAACATACCAATGATATTATACCTTTGAACTAACTTAGAATACTTCTGTATTAAGGAATACATAATTTTCATTTAAAATTATTTTCTCTTGGTAATCTTAAAAATAGTCCTGAAAATGTTATTTAATCTCTAAATTAACTTAAATAGTTTAACATCTACATTCACTTAAAACATATTTAAAGCATCATACTCATTTATTATTTCAAAACGAGTTCCTCCTAGTGTGCCTTGCTCTAACTCTGCATGATATTACAGCTGAACAGGATCTTACTCCTCTCACAATCATCACGAACATGCCATAATTTGTTACATGTTCAGGTTCTACGTTCTTATATATATATATATATATATATATATATATATATATATATATATATATATATATATATATAAACATGCATCATGTGTTCATTCAGGAAAACTTGTATTAACCTAAGTTTGTAAACTCATTGCATATTAATATACACAATACACATACCAATATACAGTCAAGTTTAACATGACACATGCTGACAACTTCTTATTAAAAGATTGATGTATCTAATGAATTTGCTGATAAACTGAAGTGCTTATTAAAATCAAGTTAAATAACTAGGCATATGATAGCATATGTGGAGTTGCTACTTAACTGAGGTTATTATTTTATGTTAGGAGTTACATTCCAAGGTATCATAGCCTTACATTAAGGTATACAAATTCGCCCTTACCTTAGATTAAAGTCTAGTCATTGGCTATTTTGGATTTAGCACATCAAATCTGTTATATAATTAAATCAAATCAAGCACGATTGGCAATGAGTGGCACAGCTGACCTTGTTCCAGTTGTCTACTTGTTACTTATATTAATATCAATAATGCGGTATTTACAGAGTGGTCATTCATTTATTCAAAATCTAGTTGGATTATGGCCCTTTATGAGAATATATCAATATACATTATATATAAGGTTAATAGTAAGTACTGTTTCTTTCATTGCAATACTGTCAAATAATGTAAACAGTTTCATGTTCGTAAAACCGCAAGTCCGGACAACTCGTATTTTGTGTTTTATTTTGTGTTTTGCTGTACACTTTCTTTGATGGAATAAAAATTCTGAATTCATTTATATTTGAGCTTTCATAGCTAGACGTAAATTCAAAAAAATATTTCCTTGGATTTCAGACAGAACATTAGCTTGATATGTCATCAATCGCTGTGTTTTCCCAACTCATTGTTCGAACCGTGAATTTGATACTTACTCACTGCCAAGTACTCCTATATTCAGTCAACGGCGTATGTCAACTTCCTATAATCATACACAACTGAAACCTTTCAGCTGTGGTAAATGCTGCTAAAGAGATTTCACAGAATATATGCTCAAAGTGTCATCTGCATAGCCCAGACTCTTCCTACGGTTTTTACATTTATTTTCGAAATCCCTGTAAATACATGGAAAAAGAGACTACGTTCGGCTTCAATAGGACAGACTGCTTTGTATATAGAAAGATAGATATCATTTAACAGATCCAGCTCCTGGGTATAGCTTGCATTGCAAATAAAATAGCCTATGCATTTGATATCCAAAGCTGAAATGACGAGTTTATTTCTCTCTAACGTATGCGTTTATTTGCCACCCTATATTTTATTTTTGCCATCTTGTTATTATAAGTGATACAAACAGGCTTTGATGTATGCAGTATACAATAACATACACACCATTACTTGTCTAAATTGTCTTTAAGAAGTAAATTCGTAACCCATGCTAGCAACCTATTATCCTTTGCACTCACAGTGAATGCATTTAATCATTTTTTTAAAACCAAATATTGTGATTATGTTAACCTGCACTCTCTGTTGTTTTGCATCATACACCGTGTCATGCGTGCATTGTTGATACCTTGAAGCAATTATTAATTTTCTCTTTTGTTTGTGATTTTGTTGCATTCAGCTTTCAGTTGGATAGCCCTTGAGAAGAAACACAGAACATGTCGATGTTTGTGCTCAGCATAAACTTATATCGACTAAGCAAGTGTACTTCTTAATGTATGATTTGTCATAGTGAATACGTTTCTTTTTGCACATATTCTGTTTATGAAGAACAAAATCTAAAAATAAATAAGGCTAGCACAATGTTGGTTTCTTTCAATGCAACATGTCAGATGGGGTGACAAAAATAAACAAAACTTGTGTTCTGTCCGTAAGTGTTGGGACATATAATCAAGATACCGATAGTATATAGCATACAATTATATTACTGAAAAACACAATTTATTTTTATCTTCTCCAAAGATATACGGTAAATACGATATTTGTAGGACTGATTTTACATAGCAAATATATAACGGTCATAATATTAGCCAGGTTTAGTGATTCCAGTATGCACCATGTTAAATGTGGGTCTAAGACGATGAACCTGGCTGATGTAAGTTTTAGGTCACAAAGTTAATGTACTATAACTATGAAATAGAGAAGGGGTTAGAAGATATGGTACATATTGCACCACAATATCGTAGGTGATTAATGTTTGGTACAAATTGCAGAAGAAAACTAATTGTGTGATATTCTCATCGTCAAATGTTTAATGGTGACGAACTGAAGTTTTGACAACAGGTGCATTCACAAGACTCTGACATCCTCTATATCAAGCTGTAAGGTTAAAATGGCAATAGTTCAAGGAATCATTGTAGAAGAAAAGTGACTTGTAGTCATTTGTATCTTCAGATTACAACCATGGCAAATCACTAAAATCTCGGACTAGTTCCATCCACATACGCTAGGTGGATGGACTGAAGGATGGATTGACACGTGGGTTTCATCTGGAAAGTAAGGTACACCAATGGTCTGTGTTTTTGTTCCTACTGCAGTCACATCATGCCCCTAAGATCTGTTCGGACATTTTGGGAAGGTGATTCCATGTTGGTTTCAGCATTTTTCGTTCTACCGCTGTTTTACCTGAAGGCTAAAGACTGACACTGCATCCCAATGCATGCACCGGACAAAAGGTGTAGGGCAAGATTTGAAGAGCTTATACTGCAGTCTCATATCCTTAAGGTTCCCTCTCTCTGTGATTAATTTTCGATTCGTATGGAAGGAGTTTTCCTCTCCCTCTGCACGAATGAATTCTAAATTATAAATCCTGAAACCAATTTCAATGATTTCTACAAGAACATTATTTACATACATTATCATTTACAAACAGCTTAGCCATTAAACATACCAGGCAATCAACAAAACAATCCTGATTTCAATATTTTTACCTTCATTTCCTTTTTATGTTTTGTTAAGTGCCAGGAACTATGTGGACACTCATTCAAACAAAGAAATACACTATAATAAGAGGCGGTCAAAATTCAGTTTATTGTTGGTTTGGGGTTTAAAGACATTTATCAGCGCAGGATGGGATATTCATGGCGGTCAGTATAACAGGTGGAGGAGAAAACGGGGGAAAAGCATCAAATCATGCGAAACTACTTGCAGCATTCTCATATAAGCACATTAACCGAGGACGAGACTCGAACTCACGCATGAAGAAAATACGAGGCTTGAACTCACGCATCAAGGAAAAGATATTGAAGCAAATAGCATATACATGAATGTCTGACTCCTAGTGCAACATTGTTTGTTCAGGTATAAGATAGCAGATTTGTAAAACATTAGATGGACCAATGCATCCTTTAAAAATGAAAGAAACTAGTTGCAGCAAAACAACAACAGCACAAGCCTCAGACAACTTTACATGTGAAAGCACTATTATACGAATATATAAGGTTCATATGGATGTTTGATTTGGTGGACCACTGTAGAACTGCCATTGCTAACACTGTGTTCACAAGAAATTGATGTTGACAGGGGGGTGTACTTCATGTAATACATCTATTGTAGATAGGAATTGATGCATTTCCTTTTCATTAACCAAGTCTCTGACATTAACGTGCATTGTTCACTGAATGTGCATTGCAATAAGGACTGTAGCTCAGCAATAATAATAAGGACAGAGTGCATTGTTCAGATAAAGCAAATTAATTAGATGTTTGTTTTTCCGCCTTTTTATCTAACAATCCTAAAGGACAATGACAAAAAATCGTCTCCTTGGCGTATTGATCTCACTTAAAATGAATGCATATTTGTATGTGTTGTGAGCTCTGTATTTTCTTGCTCATTGCATGATGCGGTAGGGATAGGCAATAAACAGTATCAGCTCCAAAAATGAAATTTTCCATGTTCATGGCATCAGTTCACTGTGTAGTAACGCCTTCGAAATCTCCTGGTACCGGTGTTGATACCTTCTGAGGCTTTCCTATGTCACCTGCCTCTACGTGTTGTTGGTCGAGGCAATTAGCTCTCATTTGTATGGCATAAAATAACCAATTATATGTTTAAACAGTAGTTCAAAGCAATTCAAGAATGAAAATGCACCAATGTTTGACCTTATGATCACTGAATGATCAGCCCTCTTTTTTACCACTGTGCAGGCCATCCACTTTTGGTTCAGATATGTCATGTGGAACTAATGTTAATGTGCATAAACCCTCTTTATAAACCTTTTTCAGTCAGTGACCCTGACCTATTTAATGAAAAATCAAGATTTCTTCCAATGGCACCTAATGATGTCATGCGTGAAATTACTGAAAATTCGATCATGAAACAGCCACTGCTTTCTACGAATAATTTCCCAGTAACAGGTATCTCGATTTAGCCAAAAATGATGGGTGGTGACAAGTAGTAATACACAAACAGGGGATTTGCCAGTGGTGGTGGGCTTACAAACTCTTATGTAATGCAATTGCTACCGGGCTGTGATTAAGTAACTAAGCTCGCGATAGAGTGAAGTAATACTAGGATAAAAGTGAATACACCATTACCTATTAGGACGAAGTGCACATTTTTAAATAATACGACATTGATGTCATATTATTCGAAATACACGATTCCTGCCTAATCGTAATAATTTTGGACTTACATCACCATTTTTTCTCTCTAGGCTTATATTTTTCTAACTGAAGAAATGTTAGTTGACTGACATGCCTAGGAAGAAAAATGCCCTGTATTTAATGTGAGAATTGGCAAGTACAGATGGGGAAATGGATTAAGATATATGATCCAGTTGTTCTAGGATGTCGAAAGATCTTGGGCATTAAACCTAGTATCGGAGAATTTAGAACGTTGCTATCGGAATGCCTCTTCATACAGACTAAGGAACCATCGCTTTAACCCAGACAAATATACAGCAATACATACTTCATAGATCCGGACACACACACACACACACACACACACACACACACACACACACACACACACTTGTATTCATATACTTGTGAGGACCTTAACATATGACTAGATTTCGAGGACCATCAGAAGGAATGAAAGCATAGGTTAGAAATTTGAAAGTAAGCTTCACTGCAACCCAGGCCACATCTGTATCACTTCCTTTTTGCTGTATAGTTCTTTAAATATTATGATGACTACTCTTTCGTTACCATCTTTGTGAGGACGTCATTGTGAGGGCTGATTACACACAATCAAATACTACCACCAACCTAAGAACCGGAATATTGTTTTGTTTTATTGCGCCTGTCCTGCAAAAACATGAGAAGATATTTATTTGAAAGCTCAGTAACTAATTTCTCTGCAATTCAAACTCTAGACAGACAGATACATCCGCTTAAATGTTCAAATCTCTTAAAAATATAAGTTTAAGTTATTTTGCCGAACTGTTTTGCAATTTCGTGGCCTCTTTTATTGACATAACCGAAAATTGCTATCAGGTTGTCATATGAGAAATATCATTACAATAAAAATATGCATCAAGTCTAGACAGTGTATAATTAAAACTTAAGAATATCAAACCTATCTAAATTGTCAATTATCTATTAAAATGAGAAATAAGATTTTTAAAAATTTAGGTTGACACCAAAGCAACACAAATGTTTGCCTATGGCAAATTCACTGAAACTGAAGTTGCCTTTGGGAAATCTAAGCTTGACCCATTATATGGCAATATATCACAACTAAAGTTTAAGTATTAGGCAGAATAAAATGGAAAGTTAAGTAAATGGCTTTACATTCGTTTTACAGTTAATTGTTTTAACCCCTTTTTCTTTGTTTATGCCTTAAAACCATATGCCCATAATCAAAGTTATCAAAAACGTGTGTAACTGGTAAATGAAGATAAATATGTACGCGAGATAAGGAAGAGTTAGAATGCAGACATATGCATGTGTATATACATAAATAAGTATATTATGACTTTGCAATAACTAGAATTGAGAAAGAGAGTATAGAAAGAAGGGGTGGGGTAGGTAGAATACGTTGAACTGAAACATTAAATATTTTTCTTCGAAATGGTTCATTTGATTTGCTTTTGGAAACGTTGTTCAATTGACGTTTCTAAGCCTGAATATCCTATCAGATCAACATGTACAGTAATGAAAGCTAGACCTTATGGAATAATATTTTTTGTTCTTAAACTATATGACTTGAGAATGCTGATTTATCCATTTACTTAAGAATAAACATCTAGTCACCTTGAAGTCGGGGACATACATTTAAACTATCTCTGACAAGCTGACTTTTGAAAAAGAGATTATAATGCTTATCTTATTTGTTTACGTCTGTTCCGAACAATAAATAACTATCAGCCTTCTGTAATTTTCAACCAAACAATAAGACAATATATGATAAATACCGATTGGGTATATATATATATATATATATATATATATATA
>JAECUM010053302.1:0-15945 GCA_016617855.1 Megalonaias nervosa
TATGATTTCCAGAGGAGGTCACGTGACCCCCCTTGACCCATGCTTTAGGCGCCCATGCACTGTGGCAGCCATATCGGATGTTCGAGCAGCTCCATCTAACCAGACTATGTTCATGAGTATGCATGAAACAGCAAACTTCAGTGATACATGGCACTAAATAAATGTGTGTGATGTACATGTAAATAATCAGAAACTTTATTAACATTCATGAACATAAAAAATACATGTAAACATAAATGCTTCATACACTCAGATAATTTAAGCAAAGACTTTATCAACGCATACATAGAAAGACTGTCAACTAGAAATGAGTATTTATGGAGCAATGAACCTTACAATAAGTTCTGCAAAGAACATACGTTGATAATTAATGAGTAGTTTTCAAAACAGGTTGACACTGGAATGTTTCTTTCAATGTACAGAAAGCATATATTCAGTTTCCCGTCATATATAACGGAGAATTCATATGTACATTTATACGAAGTTAAATGTGTAAATTTAATGAAATATAAAAATGCATAAAAAGAAATTAAAACAAAATACAAAGTCAAACGATTGCTTATTAAATTAACCTAATTATACAATGCTGAAGTCCTAACAGCTGTACATTTTGTTCACATGTTGTGAGTTTTACAACGGACTAATACATGCATATGTGGATTATCTGTGTAAATTGATACCAATCTCGTAATACTATCCATTTTCTCCAGAACAGATCCCGCAATTTTTTAAAGAATAAACTGGAGGGGGTTGGTAGGGGAAGAGGCAACACAACTCTTCTACCCCATCCCCTAAAAAGAACGAGTGCAAAACGACCGAAGGGTTACCATGAGGAATTGTTGCGTTTTGGAGGGATTTTTTTATTTTCTGTTAGACTGTTAACTCATGCCCTGCAAATTCTTAAAATGAAATAGTTTCATGGGGTTTTGCAATATAGAGGGTTTCGTTTCACAAACCTTCACCTACTTCTTTAGCACTTCCTCCACCACAACCATGGTACTTTCGGAGCCGCCGCGCTCTGCGCCCAACTAATGCCTTAATGCCGGACACACTAACACTGCAAAGACGACGCGAGAAAGGAAAAACAAATCGTCATCACGCCAACTTTACTGGTTGATCCAAAAAAAAAAGGGGGGGGGGGTAAGCAACCAGACCAGCCCGAAATATATAAATAATGAGGTATATAAAAAGTTTAGCCAAATGACTATTATCGATTTGACACGATTATGACGTAGTAGTAATTGTATGAGGACATCCCTGAATAATTTAATGATGGAACGTGGTAGCCTGTAGAGTGATGGAGTACTAATGGTAAATCTCTACTGAATATGTGCGACATGGTTATGTCCTTTTATCTAGATGATGGACACTCATGATGGGACAAAAGCATAATTCTGTTCTGAACAAGTGCTTCAATCAATCTACACCCTCTCATGCGTGTGGGGTAGGGGTGGGGGCCCTCGTGATGGTTACTAAATGGCAACCCTGTACTTAACAGGTGCAACATGGTATGTCGTTTAATCAGCGGTGGGTGGGTACACCAGAAAAAGTATCTCATAAAACATGGACCAGTGTATATAGATGATATCTATTACAAGTTTTTGAGCTATTGTGTGCGTATAATGTAGATCATCCCTTTGACATTAAAACGAAGTGGGCCCCCCCCCCCCTTCCGAAAACTTTTAAAACTGATCACAATCTTTAGGCACTTTAGGCATTATGTTCAGTCGCTACTATTGTGTATAGACACGGTTTCCGACCTCAGTCGGTACATTGTGTTGAGATGATGTTAGACACCATTAAAGACTCTGTGGCGAGGATCATCCGTAACACATCATATTTGGATGATACTCACTAGCATAAATCAGTGCTATTCTAAGTAAAACTGTACAAATGTAAAACACTGTTGCCTTTTTCTTTATTCTTTTTCACAGAAGCTTGGCTATCCAACAAATGTTTTGGTCAATTATGCTTGGTTATGAAAAAATGTTTTTTTGTCTCAGAAGCTTGGTTTTCTCTAAAAAAAATCGTCTATAACGCGATACATACATTTACTTTGTTCATATCAAGATTTACACGTGGTAGAATAAAATATTTTTGTAACAGTTCCTATTTCCATGGAATTCAGAAGAACGAAGAAACGGACGAACGCACGAACAAGGCAAGACAGTCGCCAGAAAATATATTTAAAAAATGGAAATCAAACAGATCTCTGATGTGACCACAGCTGAAAATCATGAGTTCAATGATAGCCGTATACACTCTATTATAAGTCGATTCTAACTACAAACTGCACAGACCCAGATCTGAAACTGTATAATCTGGATCTGGGTCTATCTAGTTTGTTTGGAATAATTAGTAGAAGAAACACAGAACTTAATCGGCTAGCTCATTATGCAACGGCCGATCATGTTTTAAATTTTTTGCACTTTTATTCGACTTAAAAGCGAGTGCAACGGTAACGAGAGAGAGAGGGACAACAGAAAACACAAAGAAGTATGCAACATATGCCACCATCTATTGTAAACCAAAAACTCGACGTAAAAAACCGTTACAAAATTCAAAAAGTTTAAAAAGTACTATAATTTCTTGAAAGCACATCAGGTCATCTACATACATGATTACCAATCTGCAATTCTCTTTATCAAGTTGTTTTTATTTGAGTGGAACAAGTTTACAGGTGTCATTAAGAAATTTTCATAATGCCCCGAAACCTAACAAGATCATCTACATATAAATACACATAACCCTTCCAAAATGTAATCTCGAGTGGGTGTTACGTAAACGTACTAATACAGTCTTTGTAAATACATTCCAAGTGAAAAAAAGTAAGAAAAAAATTTATATAAAATTATTAAATAATAAAATGAATGTAATGGCTACAAAACCTACCCAGGCCATCTACGTGTTTACAAATATACCCGCAAATATAATTTGTCTGCCTTGAGTGGTTTTCCTTAATTGTGCTAATAAATGTTTTGTGGAGAAAAAAAAGTAGGTAAATCAAATTGAAAAATATGTCTTATTTTTGTTAAAATTTAAATTGAAAAACACTGTCAGTGTCCGAAAACCTAATCAGATCGTCGATAATATGGATAAAAATGTTCCAAAACTATTTCTCCAAGAATGGTTGATTTCGCACAATCTTGCTAACAAGATAGCAGGACAATAGATCATACATAGAAACTGACAAAAGAACGTACCGAAGGACAGGACCAATAGATCATGCATAGAAACTGACAAAAGAGCACATGCTTGAGTTTGAAATGAAACAAAATATGGCCAACGACCCTAAAGGATGGAGTATCTAAAATATTTATGACAAAATGGACAATAGAAAAATAGAAATTTGCATTGTTATAGAGAATGAGTAATATACATGTATATAATAAATAAACAGAGTTATGCTTCAGTAGAAAAGAAGCACACTAGTTTTTACAATGTCACCCTTTCAACTGTACCAATTACGACTTGGCTGCACTATATCCAGAAGTCGGTGCATGTAGTAATCGCTCATGCGCGAAATTAAATGAGAAAGTTTCGCTGCCATTTTGAGCCCATCATATAGAATCATCCACTTAATAAGCGTGGTTTGATTCCTGATCTATTTGAACCAGGTCCATATAAACCCGGACCGTGAAGAACGCCGCTGTGATTCCGAATCCATCACATTTCCGTCCACGTCAATCTTGACCGGGTTCTCAGGCAGGTCCTCGTATTCGGGTTTCCATTTCAGCAGGAGAGGATCCTGCTTTTGTTCGTCTGACGTTACCTTGTAGTGCAAACCTGGCTCTTTCCAGTTGATAGCTAGTCCCTGGTGATCTGCAAAGAAAATACAAACTCGTTACTACTAGTAATATTGATAGTCAGTTAGTCATTTATATACCACTAGCGCACAAAACAATAGCTCTGGTGGCCTAAATGGTTAAAGCGTCCGCCTCGGATGCGAGAGGTCGCCGGTTCGAGCCACTGCCGAGTCATACCAAAGACATAAAAATGGTACTAGCAGCTGCTTCGCTTGGTGTTCAGCTTTAAAAGGTTAGTATTAGGACCAGTCGGCCTGGTGTCTGGATAATGTGACTGGGTGGGACATGCCACGTGTCTGCAGCAAGACTTCCCAGTACTAGATATCACTATAAAATGCCAGACTGCAGACATCGTTGAAATACGACTTAAATTGCTAAAAATCCCAAAACACACATAATACGATAGCGCGGTCGAAGGTCAAGTATAATACCAGCCCCGAAAGGATGGTGAGGTACAAGGTCAAACTTCGGTTAAAATTTTGATCATTCTTGAGGAAACACATGACGGCACGGAAGATTACTGGCGTGATTGGCACACGAGTGTTCAACTTAGTAAATACCTGGTGTGCTAATAGAAAACTTATGATGGCACGGAAGATTACTTGCGTGATTGCCACACAAGTGTTCAACTTACTAAATACCTGGTGTGCTAATAGGAAACACGTGACAAAGCAGACGGTCACTGGCGTGATTGACACACGTATGTTCAACTTACTAATACCTGCTAAGCACACGATACCTAAACTGAAAATCTGCAACCTTCAGAAGTCTGCACATGCGTAATCGCTATTCTACTTTTATTTCTAATGCAACATCACTTCGTCATCAATACGTTTCATTCTTCTGGAAGCTTCCAGGTAAAATACTAATTAAGTTCAAAACTAGAATACAAGATTCTCATAAAACTCCACTGAAAGAAAAATAAACTATTTCTGAACGAGGCCATATGCTCAACCTCTAAAATTAAATACACAAGTGTAACAGAAACAAAATATACATGTAAAAATTGAACTCCGTATAAACACTCGATTATATATAATGGTTACTAATTTGTGTCTCAGTTTAAAAGCGGAATAAATAAATTACTAATTTTCTAATAATATATACAGATTCATAGTATATAAGACGAAGCAATTTTAAAAGAATGTCATTAATAGTATCAATGTACCATTCGCTTGTCTCATTTCTGCATATTTGTCATATGCTAACACAAGCTTTACAAAATGTTTTCTCAATTCTGCATAGCTTTTATAGTCTAACACAAGCTGTACAAATGTTTTCTCAATTCTGCATACCTTTTACATACAAGCACAAAACGTACAAATTTCAGTCTCAATTCTGTATAGCTTCTATTTAATATCACATCACGCAGTACACATTCCTGTCTCAATTCTATATAGCTTCTATTCAATATCACATCACGCAGTACACATTTCTGTCTCAATTCTATATAGCTTCTGTTCAATATCACATCACACAATACACATTTCTGTCTCAATTCTATATAGCTTCTATTCAATATCACATCACACAGTACACATTCCTGTCTCAATTCTATATAGCTTCTATTCAATATCACATCATACAGTACACATTTTGTCTCAATTCTGTACAGCTTCTATTCAATATCACATCACACAGTACACATTTTCACACAAATTCTGATGTCATCCATACAAAAATGTTTACAGATAATTATCCAACCCTAAATAAGTCTGTAAATTCTTTTCATCTCAATATCAACAATGAGCTTCCGCTATTTTCCTATTATTATGAAGATTATTGTAAGCCTTTATTGGCCTATATCTTTGTTTCGTATGCCCCTTTTGAAATGCCTCAACTTCCTGGGCACTATATAGCCATGACTGTGCTGATGTGCCGTTCACCTCTCTCTCTCTCTTGATAAACACACACACACACACACACACACATATACACACACACCAATACACAAACAGGACTGTAATACGGTAGAAGTATGCTCACCAATACACAAGCAGCACTGCAATGCAGTAGAAGTATGCTCACCAATACACAAACAGGATTGCAACACGGCAGACGTATGCTGTTGTTGTTGTTGTTGCAGTTGTTGAAGGGTTTAACGCCATTTTTCAGCAAAAAAAAAAGCCTATACATGGCGGCCAGTATTAACGGTGAAGGATGAACCAGGGAACGTCCCGGAAAGAACCACCGACCCACAAGAAGCTACTGGCAAGCTTTCTTACATACCCGCATTGGCCGAGCCCGAGACTCGAACCCATGCAAACAGAGGTGAGATGGCAGTGATCCGAAACGTGAGCGCTTTAGACCACTAGGCCACTCGGGGCCCCCGCAGACGTATGCTCATCAATACACAAACAGGATTGCAACACAGTAGACGTTTGCTCAGCAACCCACAAATAGGACTGCAACATGGCAGACGTATGCTCACGAATACACAAACAGGATTGCAACACTATAGACGTTTGCTCACCAATATACAAGCAATAGTATGTTCACCAATACACAAGCAATAGTGTGCTCAACAGTAGGCAAGCAAGACCGCAATATTTGTGATAAGCCTTTTAATGACTGTTCTGATCCTCTGACCCACAATTTGATCAGAACAGAGAATATGGTTTACCACCCCAAACAAAAAAATTAAAAGCTGACTTTTACGCCAAACAAAAGATTTCTTACCACTTTCCAAACAGAAACCGATGCATTATTCATTTCATTTATATATTTCCAATTGCTTTGGACTAGGTAATAACAGCTTCTGAAAGTGCAATGAATGAATCGCAAAATATATAAAATGTAAAAAAAAAAGTTATCGGAGCTAGCCGTTTTTTTTTTTTTTTTATAGGTGCACATCTTAAGGCCAATTGGTATACTCTATAACCCAAATTACACTCATCAATGATCAACAAACTAAAGGAAAGTAAACGTTCTTTCAACAATACCTTAAGATACACAAGGTCTTTTTCAAACAGCCAGTATAACCAGTGACGAAAAGCTGGGGAATTTCTTCTCTTTAAAGTTCTAACCCTATGCAAAATACGAATCTGTAGAGCACTACCTTAATACCAAAGCAAATTCGTCTCACAATACAGAGCATCTTTCTTTAATAACATTTTGTTGTAAGTGCTATGTACATTAAGTTTATATTGTGTACTTAACGTTTGATGATTGTAAGTTGGAAACAGAATATTAACTTTTGTCCACTATTGTTAGCTGTAAACATGATGTTTACAAGCATCTGAATTCAAGGTCAGTTTTGTTTGGAATCGTACGTTGGAGTAATTCACATTATATTACGTTTTAGGTGAAGTGAAAAATGTATATAAATAGGGGTGTGGTACACAAATAATAATTCATTCCTGTTTTGTTTCAGTCTCTGGGAATCCACTGATCAGAATTTAAAGTTGTGTTGTAATATGAGAGGAATTAGTTATTTAAAACATTCACTGGAATTTCTAAATTGCTCACTGAATTAATACGTTTCTTTGAATTTTGTGAACACATTCAAAGACATTCTGGATTGCATCAATGAAACAAATCAGGTCATTCATGACTAACTGAATTCACCCGGAACATGTTATATTTGTGGACTTGTGATCTGACAATTAGGATAATTTGGAATTTAATTCACAAAAAAACTGTGTTGAATTCTGACATCATACCAAATACTTACAAAAAATGGTACTAACAGCTGCCTCGCTTGGCGCTCAGCATTAAGAGGTTAGTGTTAGGACTGGTCGGCCTGGTGTCAGGATAATGTGACTGGGTGGGACATCATGCTACATGTCTGCGGCATGATACCGCAGTGCTAGACATCACTATAAACTGCCACACTGCAGACATCGTAGCGATATGACTGAAAAATTGTTAAAGCTACGTTAAAAATCCAAATCACACACACACACACACACACACACACACAGAAATTTATTTCTTATTTTACTGAAGTTGTTGGTTTGGTTTATTTCTGTTACAAATTTTAACACCTTGAGTCGTAACATAAGGCATACCGGAGTCTTTCTCTAACAAACGTGTGAAATGCCGTTGTAAATCTATATAGATACAATACAAACCCCAACCCCCTTTTTCTCTTTTCCGAAATACTTTTGAAAAAGTGACTATAATAGAAATGTATCGTCTACAGCTCAATGATCCGCTCCAAATCGAGCTTGTGATTCCAGTATACACCCAAACTTACCGGTCCATAATTTAAACGTCTTTACATTTTATTCCAACATAGTTGTTTACATCAATCATACTACCTTTTAATGTACTGGTGATATAACACCTTTACGTTATCTTTCTTGGAAACCAACACTGAAGTTAACAATACAGGATAATACAGGCCAAGAGAATGCATAATTACATCCTTCTTGGATCTGAAAAATTCACTCAGTAATAAGTCTCTATACTTCGTATTACAACTTTAAATACATTTAGTGCCCTAAAAACAAAAATCTATAAATTATTAATCTGATTAGTATCCTTGTTAAATATTTTACAGATTTTTCTTGGTAATATAATAAATTTCGAATAAACTGCACTAAATGTGGGTAAAATGTTTCTCTAGAAGGACACACACACACACACACACACACACACACACACCAAAAGTACACAAACCATTCCAACAGATATCCTGCGCGCACTCGAAAGAGATGTGCTTTTAACAGTAATTTCGCGCGAACGTTTTAGCATCTTCACACGAACCGTATTATACTAGCATATAAGACGAGTCATACTGCAAACAACAAAGATCCTAATATTCCGTAGGATAATGCGGCTGTAGATCAGGATCTATATTGTTTGTTCAACTGATTACTCCCGACAAACTGCACAGACCCAGACCTACCGGAGAAATATGCGACTGCTGAGCTGGGTCTGTGCAGCTTGCAGTAAGACTCGACTTGTAAGCGAGAACATACGGTACTCTCCAACTTTTCACACACCTTCGTCAGATACCGTTTTGTGCCATCCCTATTTACTTGGCAATAATTATTTCTTATTTGTTAAAAGTTTATGATATGCGTTTTCTGCCCGTCCAGGAAAATGACATAAAACCACATACTTCATTCTGTAAAGATGATTAAAGCCTTCACCATATTATGTTCACTCGCGGCAGAATACGAGATGTCCCTAAACATGAAAAGCCTAATCAATACTAGTCATTACTTTATTGGAAAAGTCCTGATAAAATGTATTATTACTTAATGCATCTATCAATAAATATGTTCTTTCTGTTGTGTTTTCCACCTTTAACGTCAATATTCGGGATGACGAGATTAACTATCTACATTATCAATTATTTTATTACGAACTTGCATGGTAGCTGGAAAAGGGTCAGATTCTTTTCCTGTCAAACATGTGATTCGAAAACGGTCAGGTAATATCTTACGAACTTGCACGGAACATGTGACTGGAAAACGATCAGATTCTGTTCCTGTCAAACATGTGACTGGAAAACGATCAGATTCTGTTCCTGTCAAACGTGTGACTGGAAAACGATCAGATTCTGTTCCTGTTAAACATGTGACTGGAAAACGATGAGGTATTATATTACGAACTTGCATAGAACATGTAGCTGGAAAACGACCAGATTCTGTTCCTGTTAAAAATCGAAGAATGTTCAGCACACTACCGTCGTATGATCATCATCTAAAAAACCACAGGAGACAATCCGCTACACGCCTTTACCGTCCATGGGCTTCCTGTGCGGATATCTCGTTGTTCATGGGTTCGCAATAACAAATACACGTCATCAATAATACAATTTAATACCATTTAACAATCTTCTACAAATCAATGAAAGTGTCCGTTTAATCAATCGTGTTTGAAAGAGAAACCTTGACTGACATTTAAACAGCGAAAAAGCTCATACTGGGCCACAATGGATGTAAGATTTTACTCGCGTTCGCAGTGGTTGGTTAAATAGTTTCATGCATATTCGTGTGAAACGAGAAAATCTCTGTTCCGGCAGCCATGTGTGATTTAAAAAAAAGTGTATTTTCTCCCTTGGCTTGCGAGGATGTCATATGATTAACTAATTTTTTTCTTCCATTTGCCGTACACGCAACTCGCCAGTTCCCCATTTGGCTCCCCCATTACAACCCCACGCACTCGACCGTTTGAAAATATGGTTACCATGTGCAGAAAACTGTTAATAAATTTGCGCCAATTCAACACCACATTACCAAGTGTAGAAAACTGTTAATAAATTTGAACAAATTCAAAACCACATTAGCAAGTGTAGAAAACTGTTAATAAATTTGAGCCAATTCAAAACCACAATATATTTCCATTTACTCTGCAAATTATAAACTATTAATCAAACAGGTGTTTAAGCAGGGGATGTACTATAATCTGAATCAACAGTGTTTATAAATAAATCTAAACAATCTGTCATGGCATTGAAATTATCCAATTAATAATCAGTAAATGCTGTCATTATCGCCACAGAGAACATCTATCATATTTATTTATAAACCATCAGTGTCATTAACAGTAAAATCGAAACGAGGTGGACCTACATGTATACAATAAATAACATTATCCCAAGTAGCTAGTTTCTTAAAATAACAAATACGTAACTCCTACGCATTGTAAATACGTGCTTTACTTCATCATGCAATGTGTTTTTTATGGGTACTACCAGACAACCCTTTGTGAAGATGTATTTAACTACTCATTTTTCATTCGAGTACTGACTGTGATATTACTGCCAATCCGAGTTAAGTTAATGTGGAAAAACACTGCATCGTCCATGGCTGATGTACACGCATGCGAAGTGAGATACTAATATTTTGCACCAAATATTACATATTGCAACCTGAGTGTTGTTATGTATAACTAATTTAATTGTTTGTCTGCTAGTTTTAATTTTTTTAATTTCATTACATGTTATTGTAATGTAACATTGTTTGCTGGACTTGACCTTGTCCAAAACTGAGTTCATTTCTGCTTGACCTGATTGACTTTTTAAAAATATTTTAAATTTCATTTATGTAAACAACCAATAATAGCTTCATTATTCTCTATGTGCATGCGCTTATTACCAGAATTACTATTCAGGTAAACAAAGAAGAAGTAAATATGTTGATCAGGGTTAGGGTTTTGGAGATTCCCAAGTGAACTTTATAGGTTATTGTGCTGTAAATAAACAAGGCTCATTAGATCATTCTAGAAGGTTATTTTCCATTAGGTAATGGTTGTTTTTAAAAGATGCTAATTGTGACCTTGAGGTCAAGCAGAGAACTATATTATCTTCTGACTGTGAGGATTTCACCAGTCGTGCTTTCACATATAGCACTTTAAGTTGTATTATGTTGTGACCAGTTTGGACTGAATTTTATTTTCTTCAAATTGCTAAATTCAAGTGATTATTTTCTCTGGAAATACAAAAGTGCTCTGATAAAATTCTTGGATAAGACATTCATTGGAATTTATACTGAATTCAAACCTGGAATAATATTTCTGTGATTCAACAAGAGACTGTTGAAACATCAGCACTTCGCAGACCATAACAGACACGTCATCGCCTTCAATTCTGAATCTCTACGGGACATGAATTGAATTTTATTCCGGACTTTTTATTACTAGGACTTGTGTCCTTAATTCTTGGATTATTTTTGGATTTAATTCGCAATACCGTAAGTTCTTTCTTCTCATTTTTCACTTTGTATTCTAGGGAAATAAATTATTTGTTAAATTTTACAAAGCTTGTTGTCTTCGCTCTTTTCTGTTACTTATTTTAAGAACACAGGCTCGTAACAGTGTAATAATCTGTCTCGTTAATTATAATGGACATTAAAACGTAAATCTGCGCGTTTGTTCATACGAACTGATTTACCAGTACACGACCGCATCCTTGTATTACTTGCACTCCACTACATATCCCTTCTTCACTATATCATAGGTATACATTTTATTTGTCAAATCAGTCCCAAAAGCCTCGTCCTTGTTCAAATCATCCAAGAAAAAAGGTTGTTGGTTTTTTTTTTCGCTTGCCTCTTAACTTAGCCGAAAGGGCCTCCGTTACTCTCATCCCTGTTCCTTTCAAATTGCTAACTTCACACATCCTTATTGTTATGTCCTTAAAAAAGAAGTACTCTCATAGTAACATCTCCTTTAATCCCATGCACTATTTATATCTCTACACCAGATTCAACACCACGTTTGGTTTTTTATAACGTACTTATCCATGTTTCCTACTTCCTTCCCTATCCTTCACGATATTAAATAAAATAAAATCAATTCTACTGGGCTGATTTTCAAGATTGTCAACTTTATCCTCCAAATGGGGCCCTGAGTGGCCGAGAGGTCTAAATCCCGGGTGGCCGAGAGGTCTAAATCCCGGGTGGCCGAGAGGTCTAAATCCCGGGTGGCCGAGAAGTCTAAATCCCGGGTGGCCGAGAAGTTTAAATCCCGAGTGGCCGATAGGTCTAACGCGCTTGCCTATACAGATCACTCACACATCTCACCTAGGTCCGCGTGAGTTCGAGTCTCGGCTCTACCAACATGGGTATGTGAGAAAGCTTACCAGTAGATTTCCGTGGGTTGGTGGTTCTTCCCGAGTTCTTCCTCCACCAAATAAACTTGCCGCCTTGTATAGCCAGTCAATCATGTGCTGAAAAATGGCGTTAAAACTCAGAAAAAAAACCCCACTATCGTCAAAATCAGAAGCCTAAAATTTCTATTTTATTGAGGTCATTGGTATCTCATAAACAAACATATATGGGCGAATTTTATGAAACGTATAGCATTAACTCAATGCGAACTGACAATCATGCTTCAATGCGAAATGAAAATCATGCCTGAAATCTTAATTAAAAGATATTAACAAATACATTAATGCCAGCATATGGAGCCCACAGTCAAATCACTGACATACATGTAGCCTTGACCATAAGGCCAAAAGGTTGTGGAACCCTATCGTAGAATGACTTATGTTCGCTTCCTAATGATACATCCAAATTAGCAACAGGGGATCTGGAAAATATAAGCAAATGAAATAGTAAAAATAATTAACCGAAAACATTAATGCAAAGTTTCTGTTACTATGTCCTTGACACAAGTTGAAAGGGTTGAGCGAGCATGTCCTAATTCATAATGATCCATCATCTTAAGCCTCAAATGGGGGGTTGAGGGGTGGGTGGGTTAGGAAATATGAGCTGTAATCTTGACCGCAAGTAAATGTCGCAAAATGATTTACGATAGGTTCATAATGACTCATCTCAAATATGAACAAAAACCATCAATGGCTTTAGAAAATGTAAAAAATTGCAAAAACAAATACACGAACCAAAATTTTCCGTGACTGTAGGGGGCAGCCAGCGTGCCGTAGAATGAATTGTCTGGCTGCAAAATGATTAGTGTCAAGTATGAGGAAAATATATAAAGGGCTTTAGGTTATTGTTGCGGGCTTAACGCCATTTTTCAGCACTAGTCTGGCTATAAATGGCGGCAAGTATAAATGATGGAAGAAGAACTCGGGAAGAACCAAGGGAAGCTGCAAGCAAGCTTTCTTACATACCAACATAGACCAACCAGGAGATTCAAGCCGACGCGGACTGAGGTAAGATGGCAGTGATCGTAAAGGCAAGCGCTTTAGACCACTCAGCCACCCTCGGCCCCTCAAGAGCTTTAGGAAATGTATGTAAATGAACGTCAACCAAACACTGTAATAAATTGCTGACGCTAATGCTACCGCCAGAAACAAGCCTGATATGTCTCACCTTTCCAATAATATGGGCTCGAAAACAAAAATGAATATGCTAATAAAGTAAAGGATACAAATGTCTTGTACGATAAGGTCAGTTGTCCTATCCGATTCTACTCAGTTTGATCGGTCGAGTCTTTTGTGTGGCACCATATCCAGTACATCGGATTCGCTAAAATCCAACTGTGAACACGAACATCAGTATGGCCTCTTGACGGCAATACTGGATGTAAGATCGGCACCATTTTCATTTAGGACCAACTAGACATCACAAAAAGTCTTTTGGCCAGAACCCTACGTCAATAAGCGATAACAAGATTTTCAAAACAGCCACCATATTGTATGCAAAATCAGCAGTATTTTCATTCAGAACCAAATACTAGCTGACATTAGAAGACTTTCTTTGCAAAATCTTACGGTGATATGACCATCCATTCCGGATGAGTAACGATATTATTATTTTCAACATGGTACTTTGGTAGCCATACTGGAAGTCGGATTGGCATCATTTTCATCTAGGCCCGAAAAAACTCAATTAAGTCTTCTGGTGAAAACCGCACGTCGATATGACATTCTGTTGAAGAGGAGCAGCAACAACAAGACCTCATTGGCGGACATGTTTGATTTCAAATCGGCACCATTTTCATGTAGGACAATCTGTTTAGGACAGGGGTCTCAAACACGCGGCCCGCCAAGCCCTATCATGTGGTCCGCAAACTGATCGGCGTCACAAGGTGTCATGAGAGATAACAAATGTGGTGCGGCCCTTGGGCCATCGAAAATGCCCTCATGCGGCCCTCAGGGTGGTTTGAGTTTGAGACCCCTGGTCTAGGAGAAGAAGAGATACGATTTTTAATATGACCATAATGGGGGTGGGGGCATGTTGGAGGTAAGATTGGCACTATTTTCGTTAAGGGCCAACTAGATATCACGAGAGGTCTTCTGGTAAAAACCCAACATCCATGTAACCGTTCATCTAGGAGTTGCAGAGATAGCATCTTCAAGACGGTTGTAGTGGTGGCTATAACTGGATGTCAGATTGGCACCAATTCATTTTGAACCAACAAGGCGTCTAAAGACGTCAAATGAAACTGAAAAATTTCAGCTTTGTCTCTGTTGAAGAATGTAGCGTCTGTAAATGGCACCAACTCCGGTAAATTTAACGGTGAGATCACAAGCAAATTAGCCAATAATTCGTGAATGTCACACTGAGACATCCACAAATTTACCGGAGTGTGAGAATCACGAATTTACCGAGATGTTACAGTCACGAATTTAACGGCGACTTAGCTTGCGATACATTTACCGGTTACACTGGTAACATTAACGCCGTTAAAAAGGTTTTACTTTGCGATGCATTTACCGGTTACACTGGTAACATTAATGCCGTTAGAAAAGTCACACCAGGAAACTGACATTTACTGACAGTACATCATTTGAAGTATTAAGCTACCAGCAAAATGCCCTGTAGTTCCATTACATGTCATAAACATCTATGACACAGAAAAAAAGAGACTGAAGCGAGAAGGCTGAAGTGGCCTTTATTAACCATACACCATTGTCAACTTCATTTTCATAGCTCATTGTGATCAAGGCAACATACGCTTATCAATTTCATGTGAGAAATTGATGCCCTATTTGGCTAAAATTGTATACACTGAACGATTTAGCTGTTTACACGCTTTTATCGCCCGTCGCTGCCTTTGCCGAGAGTGTAATAAGTACACATACATAAAAAATGCGCCATTTTGTCAATCGATAAGTGATTGTGCTTGGACGAGAAGCTTTAAAAGGCTCAATAAAACCATGAGAGGAGCGCATCGAATTAGCGCTCGTAGATTGTTACGATGAGCCAGCATCTACGATTCATTTTTTTTTTTTTTTTTTTTTTAGTTAAAAAAAAACAAAACAACGGAATTCCAATAAAACCGTTATTTTCTCGAGATCTCGGATGGTTTAAATGATGAGATGAAATGAATTCGTCCAAAATTCCCCAAGCTATTGCGATTAATAATTAGTGGTAATGGGTAGTAACTAAAGTTTATCTAAAATCGAACAGAGAAAAGATCGATAAAATGTACTATTGTAATATGCTGTATGTGATCTGTTTACAGTTGAATTCTACTGAATTCAAGAGAAATCTAGAATGTTGACTGAATTTGCGAAAAACAACCTTTTCAAAAAAAATCTGCCTGCACGAGCCAATCAAAGAATCATGTATGGTAAGTAGCGTAATACTGTGCAGTAATGAACCAAACATTTAAAAACAAAATAACTTAATTTTCTCGAACAATGTTAAAAGAACATTAGAATTCAGCTTAAAAAATTACCAGACAAGATACACGGCTCAGACTCACCGGAGATGGATCCAGGATATATTTCACAAAATAAAACATAAAAATGTACTGGACCTCAGACGAAATT